>JAJEJO010032661.1:0-10671 GCA_020662805.1 Glaucomys volans
AAGAGCTTCTGATGGCAATAAATTATCCCAGGAGTTAATCATGGACCTGAATTTGAGCAGGGTCACAAATTTGTCAACTTTTTTTATCCTAAATTGTTTCCCTTATAAATGAAGTTGTTTGGTTACATAATTTCTAAAATAGTAACTTCTAAATACTGTGCTTCTTTATCAGTACCTATCTAACTGAGTTCTCTGAATCCCTAAATGCTTGAATCCTTATTTATCTGGAAATTATATCATTTTTTAAAAAATTTCTGAATTTTATAGTATGTGACTTTCTTATATTTTCTGAAAACAAAATGAGTGTTTATCAGGTAATTCTACTTTTTGTATCCCCTAAATGCTTAAACTAAGTAACAGTATTTGCTCATTCACAAATATGAACTGGTCACTCAATTTCCTGAAGTTACTTTCTAAAATCTTAGAAGTACACAGCACACAGAGAGGTCCTCCTCATCACAGAAATCACATTTTAGCTGGGGCGCTGGCACCAGGTGCCCAGGGCTGAGAGTCAGTGACAGTGGCAAGGATGGAGGTCCTTCCAGAGGGGAGGACTTGATCAAAGACCTGGATTCCTCATGGTGACCTCGAAGGGAGACTGACAGGGAGATCCATCCCAGGCCCAAGGAAGAGCAGAGTGAAGGCCTGAGCCCGGGTGGATCTGCAGGAACATGGAGAACGAATCAGAGAAGGCGAGGGCCACTTCCTTGCAGAGCACAGGAATTTTGATTTTACTGCAGGAACGATGGAGAGTCACTGAGAGATTGTGCGGAGAAATGCAAGAGATGTTGAAGCAACCAGCCTGGCCCTACTGAGATGTGGAGCGACCTCTTGTGCTGCCAGCAGCTGTTCTGTTTTATGGCTCGTTCAGCAGCACCCTTGGTGTGTGTCCATCGGGTAGCACTGACACTCCCACCCACAGTTGGAAAAGCAAAAATCATCTCCAGGTATAACCCAAAGCTTCCTGGGTCACCCCTGCTGAGAACCACTGGGCTGGGTCCTGAGAGGGAAAGAAACTGTGGTCATGAAGGACAGGAAGCAGAGGAACCAACTGGAAGAGGTTTTCAAATTCCAAATGAAAAGTGATGATGTTCAAGAAACGCAATCTATTTGAAAATGGTGAGACCTCCGAGCCAACAGGTAGTGTTCACCAAAGGAGGAAAGCACTGTGAAAAGTTGGGGGTGGAAAGTGAGAGAATTAGAGAAGCCATATCCTGCAAGATACAAGCTTTGAAAGACCTGAAGCCTTTTAGGAAAGAAAAAGAGAAATTAATACTAAATTGGCAATAAGAGCCAAGAAACCCTCTCTCCTGCCTGAAATTTGGACTGTGGAATAGAAAATGGCACCACTGGAGAAGTGTAGAAGAACAGCTCTGTCCCTGAGAGCGGCCCAGGCAGTAGTTAGGAAGCTAGGATGAGACCAGAGAGTCAAATGTGAACGAAGGCCTACATGATGAAGGAATTCCAAGGCTTAGGACTCTGTGAAATGGAGGCCACAGCTCATGTTGAAAGGCTCTCTCAGGCTAATGATGGAGTCCACACTGTGGGGTGGGGCAGTGCAGAGACGACAAATCTTACCAGGAACTCCTGGAGTAGAGGGTTCTCTCCTGGCCATACTAATGGTATTGAGATTGCAGTTTTGAGGCTGGCAGGAAAGCAGTGTCAGCAGATGATTGAGGGGCAACTGAGGTGCCCCTGGCCTTTGCATGACAGAGCTCCCTCCATCTTGATGCTCACCAATGATCCAACCAGGACTCACTGATAAGAAAAAATACAATTATTTTTATGTTCTTAAGTAAAATCATATTTTAAATAATTTAAGAGAAAAGAGTATACTACTAGGAACTTTCCTCCATTACCATGCAATTTGATTAATTAAAAACAATTATAAGTGCATTTAACATTATGAGCCACAATTCATATTATTAATATTTAACACGACAACTACAAAGTTATCAAATAAAATGCAGAATTTTTTTGTCTTTGCTGTATAAGCAAAGAAGGTCAAGGTTTAAATGAGCAGAATAAATTGATTTTAAGCCCCAGCTCTTTCAATAAAAGTGCAACCTAATTAAGTATAACAGCTACAGCTTTAGACAAATGTAAAACATTCAGTAGAAATTTTGACAAAAAATGTATTTGTCACAAATTGGATGCAGCTCTGATATGTAGAGTTGGAAAGAAATGTAATGAGCTGTTAACAGACATTTTTAACCAAGAAGATATGAATTGCACTTGGCCACATTTTCCATCTGTTGCAATGAGTTGAGCCAGAGCTGATGAGGCAGGTGACGCACAGTTGTCTAGAAGAAAGTCCACCTTAAATCACGTGCACCAGTGTGGAAAGCTGTTCCTAAACCCCAGAGAGCTGACGGGGAGATCCTGCCTTTTCTTTCTGCATTGTAGGGAAATGGCTTCCTCCAGAAGAAAAGGTCGCCCCACACCAAGGCCGCCATTTGCAGGTGACATGCAGACTCGCAATGCTCTGAAAGCAGGAGGTGGGACAAAGGACACACAGGACTTGCAAGCTCCTGTCTTCAGTGCCCTCCTGCCTGCAGTGCACCCACTCCGTCAAAGGCAGGTTCCAGTGACTCTGCTTTCAGCAGGCTTTTCTTCAGATCCAACTTAACTGCAGACCTACTCCTAGTGGGACAGTCAGAGGGACAATCTAAAGCAATTTCTAGACCTCGACTTTGTTTTCAGAGAGGAAATGCATTGATATCTCCTTAAAGAACTCTATTTTTTTTACTCTTCATGTAGAAATCATTTTTACCTTTCAGAACTGCAAAATAACACAGTTCTGTCTGCCCTTCCTTCACTTTGCCTAATGTGGACTACTTATAAAACTGTGATATGATGGTCGAATCCATAAACAACATAAAACAGACCTTCGCTGGCACAGTGCTGGCGCCTCAGTTCGAGTCCTCAGGGGATATAGGAGATGTCACCAGTGCTTTTTGCCCCCTCTCTCTGCTCCAGGGTGCAACCCAGGGTTCCACGTCATGCAAGTGTTTTTCCTTCTCAGTCTTCCCCTCTGAGATGATTCCTCAGTATTTCCTAGTTGTTTATGGCCTTGACACTTCTGAAGCATTGTCAAGTACACAAAAGTGCAGAAAAACTGGGCAGGGGTATAGATATGCTTCTGTCAACTTGGCCTGACTTTGATATAAGCTTACTCTCAGATTCAGGTTACGGAATGGGGAAAAGAACACAGAACTGGGGTGTGTTCCAGCACACCATGTGGCATGCGTGATGGCAGTGCACTGTGAACACTGGGGACATTCACCTTGATCCTTAAAGTTGAATCTATTGTCCCTTAATTATTAATAAATACTTTAATTAATACATACTTTGTGACTAGAGATATCTCAGTTTTCTAAAACTTTTGAAATGTACCATAAAACATAAAAGGTAAAAAAAAAAAACTTTCAAAGAATGGAACTTATTGATCTAAATATTAAATCTAAAAAAAATTGGAAGTACACAGATAAAAACTTATTGGTCTTAAAATTAAAATTAAATCTTAAAAAACTTTGAAGTACACAGATAAAAATAAATGCATGTAGTTTTAACTAATTTACAGTTACTTTTACAGAATTAATAAAGTGATTCTTAAATATTTATAAAATATAATGTTTTTATTGAAATTAAATTGTAATTATTTCAAGCAAGTATGGAAAATATTCCCTAATTATTGCTTTATTTGCTTTGCAGTGATGACTGAGATTGAACACTTTTTCCTAGGCATGTCTTCTATTTTTATTACTTCTCTGAATTGCTGATTTACCTTTTTTGTACATTTTTATTTCTCTCATTTTGTGAAGTTACTTTCACACAGATGCATATCATTCGTCTATGGTATATGATGCAAATATTTTCTCTTAATTTAGCACTCGACATTCAACTTTTATATTGTTCAGGGTATTTTTATTTTTTTAGAATTTTTAGATGTTGATGGACCTTTATTTTATTTACTCATTTATATGTGGTGCTGAGAATCAAACCCAGTGCCTCACACATGCTAGGCAAGCACTCCACTACTGAGTCACAACCCCAGGCCTGTTCAGGGTATTTTTAATTGTGTTGATGTGACATATATCTCATTTCCCTGGTGGCTTTCTGTCTTGTGTTTTCTAAACTCTCCCCTGTACTAAAGGCACATACTTAATCTTAAGTCTCCTGATACATAACTGCCATTCATTTGATGCTTTTGTTTTTAATGGTATTAAAGATCATAATTCATTTTAATGTATAAGGAAGTATTTAAGTATTTCTTTCATCCTAATGATTCAAAATGACATTTTTCCATATTTAAAAGTTCAAGATATTCCTATATTTCATCATGTAATCTATACCATGAGGTAGTCTTTAATGTATTTATACATTCATTCATCTAGGTGCCAATATCATTGTATTTACTATGACTTTGTTAGTTAAAGAAAGATCAATCTTCTCTTTTGGTTTATTCTGAATTACTGTTGGCTATTTCTGTGCCTATAGTTTTTGCTATGAAATTTTGAATTTGTGTTCAATAAAATAGTCCTCTCAGAATTCTTATTGGAGTTATACTGAATTAGAGAGATTTAGATGAAAAATTTCACTTTAAGTGTGGCTTCCAAGACTTCATTTATATTTTATGGTTATAAAGTCATACTCATATGTGAATGAGCAAAATGCCATTGCCAGTGTAGATTGATTTCTATTATATTGTGACTATAATTTTTGAATTTGATTATGCAGCATCCTGTGAATTCTCTTTTCAGTTTAAAGAGTTTGGTTTGTCAGCAGATTCACGATTGGTCTGCTGGTTGGGAAACTGCATGGTAATAGACAGCCCTCCCCAGGAAGGTTAATAGTTTTATTCCTTTTCCTTTTCAATGGCATTGGCCACAAACACAAGAAATATTGTGCCTCCTGATGATGCTGACTGACCAGATGTCTATGTGGCTGACCTGGGAATGAGGGGAGTAGAACTTATCTGTTGTTGTGATGTCACAGAATTTTAAGATTTATCGGTTTTGAGAACCTCACTATGGTAGCAAGATTTCTTACAAAAGAAACCTGATTTCACCTTAACTTTAATGAACAAGCTTCTAAGATTGAACCATCTATTAAATGTTAACTGCAGATTTCTGTGAGATTGTAATGTGCTGTTATGAAACTTTAGGTATTATAAGTCACCTAACAGTTCTGAGCCTGAGCAGTGGCTAAATTTTAAACAAAGCTATAACCAAAAGCTGCTGACATGATTTTGGTTTTTCATCAAAGCATCAAATATGAATGTCTCTGTTCGTGATGAGTGAATTGAATCCAGTGAATGTCTGACGTAATCCACAGGCTTATCGTTTTAAATATTTTTTTTGCTATCAGTTATTTTTCCATTTTTATGTGGGAGTGAGTTGGAGTTAGAAGGAAGGTGCAGTAAATGTACTTCAGTTTTCTAAAATGCTGACGAACATATTACTAAAATTAGTAAATAATTTAATGAGATCCTCGTTATTTGTTTGAGCAATAGTATTCTAAAGTTTAGAAAATGAATATTTTGGTTCTAAAAAATATTCATTAGTATACTTACCATTAATAATTACTTGAATATTGACCACTTGAATACCCCTTACATTTTGTTGCTGTACATCAAACAAATATCTTAATCTACAAACATGATGTTTTTATTTAGGATTGGTATTATTTAATTAAAAAATGAAGGGATAATGTACAGTTTAAAATTGATGACTTAACTGGGAATCCACCTCATTGAAAGTCAAAGTTTGAATGAAAATTGATCAAAGATCTCATGTAATCTTGCAAAACATCATATAAGGTAACAATATTCACATAGTTCTTTAATCTTATTAGAAAACTATGCCAAAAGACCAGAACATATTTTTATTTGTCATACTTGGATTTCTCTTAGTAAAAAGTTGTAAATATAATAAATATAAGTACATAATAATGATATATGACATATTTATTAAAATTTAGCTGAATTAGGTATTTATAATTTTTATTTATATTAACTTTTATATGAATTTATTTATGTTTAAAATTAGTACAAGACTCACTCTGTAAGATGTTCTTATTTTTTTATAGTAGATTCAATATGAGTAGTATTTACTGTAGTGTTTGACATTACCCAATTATTAGTATTATAAACAATTTCTCATTGACATCTAGATTTCAAACTTCCTTTGAAAAAAATGAGGATACATCTTAATCCTGATTCCACATTATGTTTTATGTCTTTTGAGATATAATTGATGTATAAAAATGGACATATTAAATCTACATTTTGATAAGTTTGGATATATGCATCCTGATGTGTTTTTGTTTGTTGGAAGATTTCTTTGTAATAAGAACACTAAAGTTGAGATTTTGCAAATACGGCCCTGTGAAAAAAAAAGACACAAGCTATTCTACAAGGATCAACTATTCCAGTTACCTACCTGGAGAATATCATTGTACTAATTTCCAGTAAAATTCCATCTAAAATAGTCGACTGTTTATTTTTAGGCATTTGATAAAATCATCTCATGACAGAAAACTGAGCCAGCTGGGGACGCAATTAAAATGGAAAGAGCAGCTGACTCAAAGTTCAGAGAACTCCCTCCATCAGCCAACACCAGTCAGCCCATGCCTCCTACAAAATGCTGTGCTAAGGATCAAAGACACTTGATCGGGAACCATCAGTTAAAGCAAAATGTAATGTTACAGAAGACAAGTGAATGTAACTTCATGAAGTCATCTATGTAAAAGGTTAACATAATAAGTGGGCTAAATGTCAGCATCCCGAGGGGTAGTACCCTAAATATGAAAATGATGACACCATCCCAAAATATATTTCAAGAAACATTAAAAAAACTGTAAATATCTTTTCACTTGATCATAAACGCTATGTAAATAGGTACAGAAGCAAATCAAGGTTTACTTTTAAGTCAGAGAGGACTTTCAGAAAATGCATTTTAAACTCAACTTTTACAATAATGTACCTAAATGCTATTTTGCAGTTTCTCATCAATAACATGGAGATATAAGCAAGTTTTGCAGATTGGATGAGTTAATATTTTAGAGGATTTTAAACATGATATGCATTTATAAAAGTGCTAGACAAATAATACTTAATTCAACTAACATGTCTTATTTTTCTAGGTATTGGAGATAGAACAGCAAATAAACTTAGACTTAAAATAAGTAAATAAACTGGTAGATGCCTGGATATAGCATTAAAAAACAATTGAAGAAATTGTAAAGAACAGAGGGAGGGTGAGAGGCATTGCTGTCTTTCCAGGGCAGCCAAAGCGGGTGCTACTAACAGTGTTGTACTTGAGAAGCTCTATGCAGGACATGGGAGGGTCATGCACATGCCTGCAAGGCAGACCTTCCAGGCAGAGGCAAGAGCTTGGGCAGACAGCAAAGCCAGAGCAACGCTGAAGGAGCAGCAAGGAGGCCAGACTGCAGGGAAAAGCTAGAGGTGTTAGGTGGAGGGCGATGAGGCTAAAAGTGCACCACGCCATTGACTTCAAAGAAATGTTGGCTTGCCATGTCAGTAATGTAGGAAGAATGTCTTAGTGTGGGTATAGTGATCATTGCAAACCAAGAAGCAGAGGAAGAAGAAGGAGGAGGAGGAGGAGGAGCAGGAGGAGGAGCAGGAGGAGGAGAAGAAGAAGAAGAAGAGGAGAGAAATTGAAGACTATGAACTAGACACAGCTGTTAAATACAATTTAATCAATATTTGAAAGTTATAGTTTTTATAAAATTACTGAAACATTCAAATAAAATTTCCGGACATTCCTTTGTTTATAAAATTAATTTTAGAGATCAGATCATACCCCTTATAAAAGGAAAGATCATGGCCAACAAATATTAAAGTAAGCTTAAAATATGAGCCCTTGAAGGCATTTAATGAATGTTATTTTTAAAGTTTGAATTTATAATAACTCCTTTCAATTAAAAATGCGTAAAGAATATTACTATTGAAAGGCTGAATGGGCAAATCTATGAGATTTTGACTTAATAAATTGAACTGTTAAAACTCAAAATAGAAAATTTAATTTTAACTGAAAGTGCAGGAATTTAATTCCATTTAAAAAAATCAGTGCAACATACTCAAAATCTAAAATCCATTCAAAGAGCTTTATTGCCATTACACATTTTGAGCTGGAGAATTGCAACTTCATAGAGAAGAGAATGGGCCTTTAAAATAATATGAGTAATTACCAGGAAGAAATAAGTGCATCACTTGCAAACACTTTTTGCTTTTTAATTACACTTTTAATCTTCAGAAATTTCACAGTAAGCAGAATGTCTTTCCATTGGTTTTCAGAATAACCCAAATGACATGAGAAAGGCAGAGTTGGAAGCTCATCTCTGCCTTGCTGTTCGGCTCACTGAACTCAGGTACTGACTCAATAACGCGCAGGTTAATAGTTGCCATCATTTCAATGCATCTTAAAATTGACAAAATCCAGAGGTCAACTCAATCGTTATTAAAAAGGAATAAGTTGGAATATCATGTAAGACTTCATTTGGACAAGTCAATTCAAACACAAGAGCTTAAGTGAGCAAAACGTTGGCTATTAACTTCATAAGGGATTGGAGATTATGTAAGGAAAATGCTATTTTCTAAAAACCATGTTTTATTGTCCTTTTGTTTATGTGGATGATATAATGGTTTGTCTTTTAGATATGGATTCACTATTATACTTTGTCAGTTTGAGTTCCAGCCTACACACTGGTCTCAAGCCAAGCCTTGGGTACAGGAAGTTATCTGGGAGGTGATCCTGAGAGCAGAGTAACACTGGCCATCCAGCAGAGGATGCCAGAGAAGTGGCTTTGCACCAGTGAGGCCAGGTCAGATATTAAGCTACTGTCTCTTGGCTCCAAGTCCATTCCTGCGTGCAGTACTCAAACGCAGGAGTCCCCATTTCTCCTCCGCCAGTTTGCTCGGTGTTCGCCTCTGCCAATAAGACTGCTCAATGGACTATCTGGCTGGAGCAGGAAAGGACGCTTGCTCCTTCCTCGCTTCCAGTTGGCATCTGATTTGCCTCCTGTTCCTATTCTGTTGGTGTTCTTCCCTTAACAAGCTGAGATTACACTCTGGCAGCAGGCTTTCTGTTAACAACAGGTAGCAAGTTTTTTTCTACTTGTAGGACCAGCCAAATTAAATGTCCCACAGAACATGTCCTTCTAGGACATCCAGAGTTCTTACCTGTTCATGTTCATCAGGTACAAATGAGACGGTTCACAATGTTCTTCAAAACTTCAAAATGATCAAAGTTTCTTTTCAGAGACAAGGAGCAGGGAAGTACCACCAGTCTGACTGTATTTCCCGTGTAAATTCAAACACACATTCGCTCAATTTTCTGAGGGGATTTGGAGAGAACGTGTATCTGTTGCATGAAGTTGTGTGTCCAGTGCCAGAGGCTCTGCTGATCTGATGGGAAAGATGTGTCTGGCACCTCTGTGGAAACCGGAGCCTCCACTTGGTTAACATGAAAGCAGCCCGCGGCCTTATGCCAAAATCCATTTGGTGGCTGCAGGGGCCACATAAGTGGATATGATACAGACGATCTATCAGTGCCACTTGCAGTGAGGAAGTGATTTGATCTGTCATCATGACTAGGGATGGAAGGGCAGTTTCTGGGGCTTCTAAGCGGCTTTTCCAATGGTCAGAGTTCTTTGTCTACAGGAAAAAAAATTAACTGAAGAACCCTGCCAGTGCTCAGCACACCCATCCCAGTTATGTGTAGTTGAGGAGCAGAGCAATCACCAGAGCATCCGCTGGGAGACAGATTTGAGCTGGGTCTCTATTTGCACTTGGGTTCAGCTACAACTGCATGGCCAGCATGCTGCTGGGACCCCTCCTGTCTGTATCAGCTGCTCCCAAAAGGCGTGGCATTCCTTCTCCTCCAGGAAACAGTCACTGGCAGGTGGGCACAGATTCATTCACATGAGATTTTTAGGAGCACTTATTGTTTAGATTTATAATGGTATTTTAGGTTCTTTCTCAGAATGAACTAGCCAAACCAAAATCAATGGGCCATGGAACTAAGAAGTGGCTGCGTCTAGAAGCTCCTCAGGGCACCGCAAGTTTCTGTTTAACAGATGACATAACTCCTCCAGTTAGCAGCACTGCCCTTTTTTCTAGGTATGCGATGTAAGAAGCACACTACTCTGCTGCTGGTCTGCATCATTCCTGGGAACACTGAGGCCTGTCAATCATGGCCCTAATTTCCTAAGAGCCACACGCACTGCCACTCCATCACTGCTGACCAAGATAGTAATTATCTCCACCAGGACCTGACAGGTGATCACAACCACGTGGATTCCGCTCTGTCACTAACTCCACCCTAGGAGCCCAGTTCCACACCAACATCTGCTAGAGGGAGACCCTGGGCTACAGAAGACAGCCACCACTGACCTTCTCAACCATGCCCGTGACTTTTAAATACTCCACGTACAATTATAATGTTGCCATATTAGGACTTGTCGCTGGTGTGTTTCCCAGGGTACTGAGGTTCAAGCGCCAAGAAAGCGTTTCTGTAAAAGTCAGTCCTTCTCCATCTCATCTCGTGAAACACCCACCTCTTCCATTCCTCCAACAGCAGTGTCCCACATTCCCAGGTCCTAGGACATTTGTCACCTGAGTGAATGACAGTGTATATGAACCAAATC
>JAJEJO010032666.1:0-12390 GCA_020662805.1 Glaucomys volans
GTTTGGCCTTTACTGGAATATCTTCAGTACAGTCATTTGTGGGCAAATGGATATTTGTGGAGCACCTATCACATGCCAGTGCCGTCCTTGTGGTTTTGCATGTGCATTAGCGCACCTCATTATCCTTACCATACCCATCACTCCTTTTTGTAAAGCTGACCTAGTGTTCACAATCAAGCTTCTAAACTTCCTATGCATCTGAATATAATGGGTGCTGATATATATCCACTAGACCATATTCTGAGGGGTAAAAGACGAGCTGGGTATGGTGGCGCACACCTGTAATCCCAGCACTTGGGAGGCTGAGGCAGGAGGATCACGAGTTCAAAGCCAGCCTCAGCAGCTTAGCGAGGCCCTAAGTAACTCAGTGAGACCCTGTCTCTAAATAAAATACAAAACAGGGCTGGGGATGTGGCTCGGTGGCCGAGTGCCACTTACTAAAACCCCCGGTACAAAAAAAAAAAAAAAAAAAAAAGTTAAATAAAAGTTACAGGGAGGCACTGTTTTAGAGTAAGCTCCTGCACTCCCAACACCCCAGACTAAAAGTCAGAATGGACTCACAGAGGCTGACGTTTCACATCACCAAACTGAAGCTAAGTTTTCATTCGACCTTCAGAGAAATCTGAAGGAGATATGACCACTTCCCACGTAAGCCACCAGCACGACTGTGAAGTCCCCTCTGTTTAATCGTTACAGAAGTGTCTGAAGTAATCATTAACCAATCCTTTTCTATTGTCTTCCTCTCAGCACTTTACAAGGAAAGTAGCATTAAAATGACTAACCCATTTTTTGTTCTTTATTTCTGATTTTGTTCCCTTTTACTTGATTTATTTATTCAGTACCAAGATTGAACCCAGGGACACTCGGCCACTGAGCCACATCCCCAGCCCTATTTTGTATTTTATTTAGAGACAGGGTCTCACTGAGTTGCTTAGCCCCTCAGTTTTGCTGAGGCTGCTTTCAACTTGTAATCCTACGGCCTCAGCCTCCTGAGCTGCTGGGGTTACAGGCTTGTGCCACCCGGCCCAGCACTTGTTCCCTTTTATTTTTAACTGATGTAAAAACAAAAAGGTTGTCCATAATAATGGATCCCTGTAATGTTGGTATGTTTCTGCTCTTTTTGAGCCCTTCTCTGTCTATAAAACCAACCTTCTCTGCTCAGCCATTAGAAAATTCATTCTGCTTTTTGGAATGAAATGTAATCTGATCCTAGAATAAAAACAAAGCCGTTAAGATCTTCAGTGTTTGCAGCTTTGCCCTTTGGCAGATCACCTGTTCATTTTTGTATCCTCTGAGCCTGGTCCAGTGTCTGATACTTGGTACACAAAATCTTATCAAATCATTAAATCTTTCTTTCTTTCTTTCTTTCTTTCTTTCTTTCTTTCTTTCTTTCTTTCTTTCTTTCTTTCTTTTTTGTACTGGAGATTGAAAACAGAAGTGCTTTGCTGAGCCACATCTCCAGACCTTTCTGGGATAGGGTCTCACTAAGTTGCTTAGGGCATTGCTAAATAGCTTAGGCTGGCTTTGAACTTGTGATCCTCCTGTCTCAGCCTCCCAAGCCACTGGTGCCTGGCTAAATCTTTCTTGGAAAAAAAATTTTTTTTTTCAGTTCTGGAGACTTAACCCAGAGCCTCGCATGCTAGATAAGCTGTACTACATCCCAGATGTTTTGAATAAATAACTCATAGAGAAATTATGGAATAGTTTGTCAGATCATTGTGAGGACTACTGCTATCATAAGTCTGTCTGTTGATAGTACTTTTTTTTTAAGGTACTGGGAATTGAACCCAGGGTCTTGCACATGCTAGGCAAATGCTTTTACCTCAGAGCTACATCCCCAGTCCTTTTGATTTTCTTTTAAGAAAGGAACTTGATAAATTGCCTAGGTTGGCCTCAAACTTGCAATCCTCCTCCCTCAGCCTCCTGTATAACTGGGATTACAGGTGTTCACCATCACAAGGGGAATTAATATGTACTTGACCTCCCCTAAGAATACTTTGCACATACTAAGCATTCAATAAATATTTCATTAAATGAGAAATTAAAGAAAGCATTGTGCAGAGTGCAAGCTATCTGTAATAAGATTTTATGAAAGTGCAGGTAAAAGGAGAATACTTGCCTGGTCACTCAGCTTGGGATTACTCATGCCCTTCTTTTCCCCAGAGTGTGGATATGCAGCCTTTATAATTTAGGATTCCTAGAGCATCTAGGGTCAGACTTTCCAGCCCTTGTCATGATGTGGAAGGTTGACAGCAAAATGGCAGCTGACCTGTTCACAATACTGGGCCAGTCCTCTGTTCCAGCTTCCGCCAAGGCTCTGGCAGGATGCTCATTCATGTTTCCTCCACCCACAGGCACGGCTACCTTGTGGACCATAGCTGACTTGGGACCTCGGAATCAGGATGTGCTTAGTTATTTGCCACTTCATGGACCCAAGGATTTGGATAACTTTTCTCTTCTTCTCTTTCGGATACTGGCAAGTTACTAGTTTCCTGTGACTTAAACTCTTTTCAAGTTAGCTCCAGACTGAGCACGCTGATGTTCCAGCCTGAATATCTACCAAACCTTGTTCAACATCAGAGTCATAACCATCCTCTGCGTCTCTGACGAAGGAACTGTGCCTTGTTTACAGTTATGAAGCCTCCTTCCCACGCCTGCCTTGGTTCCTGCCACGGGGTTCAGAGTACACACAGCAACTAACTCTCTAGCAGCCTCGTAGATAGAACCCGGCATGGAGGTGGACAGCCTGAGGCTGCCTACTTTCTATGCTACTGTGAGCATCTGGCCTCTGCCTCCTCCTAGGTCCTTCCCAGCCCACAAAGGGAGAGCAGACGGTTATCGGCCTCAAGATCTTCTTATTTAAGGTTCACCCCGGTTTCCTGAAAACTTGTAAATGCCTTTAGCTTTCACAGTTCTCCTTTGTGTAGTTTCTCTGTAAACACAGTCATGCACCACATAATGATGCTGTGGTCAACGATGGAGTGCGCATGCAACGGTGGTTCCATAAGATTACATGACCTAGTGACATCACGGCTGGCTTAGTGTATGTAAGGACACTCTTTGATGTTTACAAATGAGGAAATCACTACCTTCATCTTTAAGCGATACATGGCTTACTCATATTTTCCAGAGAAAATAAAAGCAAAGCCATGACTGGACAGCACCTTCTGGCTTTAAGAGGATTTGATGATTATTTAAAATTCTGGGCTGTAGTTAACTTTCCCAACTGGCTGTTAAGATCCTAGGGTGGGTCTTTTTTTTTTTTTTTTTTTTTTTTTTTTGGTACTGGGGATTGAACCCTGGGGCACTCCACCACTGAGCCACATCCCCAACCCTATTTTGTATTTTATTTAGAGACAGGGTCTCACTGAGTTGCTTAGGGCCTCGCTAAGTTGCTGAGGCTGACTTTGAACTCGTGATCCTCCTGTCTCAGCCTCCCAAGTGCTGGGATTACAGGCCTGAGCCACTGCACCCAGCGGTCTTTTTTTTTTTTTTTTGGTCTGGGAATTGAACCCAGGACCTTGCACATGCTAGGAACAGGCTCTACCACTGACCTACACCCCTTCCCTGCTTGGGTGGGTCTGGATGGATCTTTTGAAAAGATTTGTTCTCTCTTTCTTTCAGAATTAGCCTCAGAATTAGCCTCAGAATTTCAGAATTTCTTTCTTTCAGAATTAGCCTCCTTCTTTCCAAAATCTTGGATGCAGTTTTCACAGCTTAAGCCACTTTCTCTGCTCTTCATGAGGAGCAGCGTCTGCTGTCCTGATTTTTCTCATGGCATCCATTGGGAATGAGATTTTGGAGCAAAGCCTTTAAATGTGTATAATGTCTTAAAAACTCAGAATTAGAAGATTCTCCTTTCTCTGGAGTCTAAAAATTTTTAAACCAGAGAACTTTGATGATTCTTTGTATTCCCAAAAGTTTTGTTTTGTCTTGTTTTTAAGGTCTAAAACCCCCTCAGCAATTTAGCAAGACACTGTCTTGAAATAAAAAATAAAAAGGGGGACTGGGGATACAGCTCAGTTGGTAGAGTGCTTGCCTCACAAGCACAAGGCCCTGGGTTCAATCCCCAGCACCGCAAAAAAGTAAAAAAATAAAATAAAATAAAAATAAATGAATAAATAAAAACCAACAAAGGTCCAAGACCTTACATATATAACATGGTTGAATTTCAAAAGCATTATTCCAAAGAAAATATGCCAGACTCACAAAGTTATGATTCTATTTATAGGACATTCCTGAAAAGGCAAAAATATGGGGACAAAAAACATATCCGTTGATGCTGGAGCAGGGGTAGGGGAAAAGTTGACACAGACAGGGAAGTGTTTTGGGACATGGAACTATTCCACATCTTAACCATGATGGTAGTCAAAAAATTGTGTGTGGTGTACAGTAAAGGATTTTACTATACTCCATCATGCTTAATTTTTAAAAATACAAAAATACCTTCCCTATTACTTTTAAGGACCTACAAACACTTCACTAGTTGTAAAGACACTTTCTACTTAGGGACCTCGACAACCTTTAGGGCCCCATTACTGGAGTGTAATGTTGATATCTAATTGTTCTCTCGTAATATCAGCCTCTTTTGAAAGAGCAATTTGTCCTGATTAAATTTTTATTTGTTTTTTTCCTGGGGGTAGAAAGGTCATTCCCATGTGATACCCACAGGTTCTGGAAATCTTTATTCCCATCACAGGCTGGATAGTCTTTCCCATGGCCTGTTGCAACGTTTGGTGTTGGGCATGTCTCTGGTGGCTTGCCCAGGCTTGGGGTAATTACAGTTTTCTGTGCACCAAGTTTGCCAGTCAATGCTTCAAGAGTGTTTTAATGATCCACCCCCACCGATGTACCCAGCCATTGTCTAAAAACAATTAATGTTTACCACTGTAAAATAAAACTTACAGGTGCCATTGTTTGACATGGAGCTCCTGTACTGGGCCCCAAGAGACCAGACTAAAAATCAAAATGGAATTACCCATGCCAAAGTTCCAGGTCATTAAACTAAAACTAAGTCATTATCTGACCTCCAGAGAAATGAGGAGAGAGAACAGTCAAACAGACTTGTTTCAATGGGCACAGCTGAGCTGGAACTGCAGCTCAGTGACAGAATGTCTCATTTAACTGAGCTCCATCCCCAAAGTGTGTGCTCTCTCTCTCTCACACACACACACACACACACACACACACACACACAAATTAATTAATTGGCATGATGGCAAAGTTCCCTTTTGCCTTAATCCTTAGACCAACCAAAGGTAACCTGACGTCACTGACCCAGTTGTCTATTGCTCTGTCCCCTTGTCCCCTGCCTTATGAGGAAAGCAACTTTATTTCATTAATTTATTTACTTATTTATTTGCAATGCTGAGGATTGAACCCAGGGCCTCATACACACTAGGTGAGCACTTACCACTGAGCTACGCCCCCAGTAAAGGAACTTTGAAAAGCCTGATCTTCCTTTTTTTCTTTGTTTCTGCTTTTCTCAGTTCCTCTCTGTAAAAACCAATCTCTTCTGCTCAACTTCTTCTATTTTAGGGAATGAAGTGTTGCCTGATTCTAGAAGAAAAATAAAGCTAATTAGATCTTCAAACTAATTGTTGTAATTTTCTCCTTTGACACCATTTTGGGAATTCCACTTTGTCCATAATACAGGTGTGTGCTGCTTGGAAAGTCATAAATCCCCAAGATGAGGCCTTTAGTAATGTCTGTAGCTCAGGTGTGGCTCAGTGTAAAGCACTTACCTTCTGTAGGCAAGACCCTGGGTTTGATCCCTAGGAATGTCAAAAAATTTTTAAATGTTGTTAATCTGAAATTAAAATTTAGCTGGGTGCTCTATTTTACCTGGCAATCCTCCACCAAACCCATTTCACCTCTGGACACACACCAGGTTCCCCAGCTTTCTTTGTAGGTAGGTGTGGCCTATGGCTAAGTTACAGCCCAAATCCTCTCAGGCACAGTCCCCCCTTTTCTTTCTAGTTGGGAACCCATATGGTGAAGGTGGCAGAAACACAAGGTGAAAGGAGCCTCGGTACCTAGATCATCCCTGGAGCAAGAGCTGCACAGGAGAATTACCTAGGAAAGCTGCACCCCGCAAACACACAAGAACTATCATTTCAATAAGAAATACATTTTTATTGTGCCAATAAGATTAGAGGTGCGGATGTTATATTAGATAGTGTAACTTAACCAATACAGAACACTGGATCTTGAAGTGAGGTCCCTAACAGAGACCTAAATTTGTAACATCAGCTTAGTGGATCAGCAAGGGAAAAACACACATAGAGAAATGGATGCAGATGTTGTACGGTGACAAAATTTAATAAATTGTCACTTGAAGTAATGTAGGTGAATGATGGCATTCCTATTAAGTTAATGAGTTTATAGTTGTAGAATAGAGAAATGTCTGCCTTTTCTTTTTTTTTTTTTTTTTTTTTTTGGTGTCCTCTGCCCTTTTGGCACTGATGAAGCAATGGTCCACATTATAGACTAATGTTTTCTAGTGTGCAAAATAAAATACATCAGACTATAAGATAACCAATTATATCAACAAATACTTCCCAAACTATGCTCTAAGAGCAGGTAGTGATACAGTATAATACTTGTATCTTTGTTAATGCATTAAAGAACAAAATTTACGGACCCATAAGGGTTCGTTCTATGTATCAACTTGACTGGACCATGGGGTGACCAGATATATAGATAGATACGCATGCATCCACATGTTATGAGCTTGGTTCGTTCTTCTGAAGAATCAGAGGAAGGTACCATTGTGACTCCTAATTGGGATTTCCTGTTCAAGCAGAAGGAGACACAGCATTGACTGAGAGGGACAAGCCGGCTCCCTGAACAAAGAAGGGAGCCAGTTTTCACTTGAGTGTGAGGATTACAGGGGTGGGCAAGTGTCTAGGTATTTTAATTGACTTTGGGCACATTTCCTAAGGGGTTTTATTTGCAGGTCCTGTGCAAGCACTGGAGTCCTGTGGGAGGGGTGGTCGGTCTGGAGCCCTAGAGCTATCTCTGCCTTGTGGTCAGGATGAGCTGCTGGAGCTGGTGAGAGAACACACATCACTCAAGGAACAAGATTCCCGGGAACTTGCTGTTTCAGTCACTCTCCCAGTTGCATCCTTGATGTTGTTTGTCCCGAGTGCTAAGCCACTAAGTTATAGTGAAGGTCCTGGATTTAATGATGCACTTGGCTTTTCAGGCTGATGAGACTGTTGAGAGTGACTGAGTGAGTGAGTGGGTGGGTGGGGAAAGTGTGTATCATGTTCTTAAAAGCCACGAGCTATGAGCTAAAGTCCCTGGGGTGCATACAATTTTTTTTTTTTTTTTTTTTTTTTTTTGTATCACGGATTGAACTCAGGGATGCTGTACCACTGAGCCACACGCCCAGGCCTTTTAATTTTTTATTATGAGACAGAGTCTCACTAAATTACATAAGACCTCACTATTGTTGAGGCTGGTTTTGAACTTGTGATCCTCTACCTCAGCTTCCTGAGTAGCTGGGATTATAGGTGTACATCATCACATCCAGCCCCCCTTTTTTTTTTTTCCTTTTGGGAGTACTGGGAATGGAAGTCAGGGCTTTGTGCATGCTGCCGGGTAAATGCCACACCCCAATACCTCTATATCCCAAATATTAAGGGATAATATAGAAAAAGCCTGAGTGACAGAACCAGTAAATCTTCTTAGATTAAGGATACTCCCTTCTCTGCCAAGCCTTAAGGTACCCACTTTAAGGTGAAAGATTTAGGTGAAAGAGAAAATCACAGAGGTGAAGAAGTAAAGAAGTATGTCAGCCTTGAGAACTAGATTTTGTTAGTACAAAAAGACCCGGCAGGAAGAAAACTTCACAAGTCATCTCAGCAGTTTATTCAGGAACAGGGGGTGCAGGGATGAAATGGTGCTTGTGGACCCACTTTCCTGGTGGAAAATGAGCCACTGAACAAAGAAAGGGACTGGGTTTATATTGTTTATTTTGAGGGGTGGTCTAGTGTGCATATCAGTTTTCTTGGGCACCTGGGAATTTGAACTTTTTGGGGTCAGGGATCTATGGGCAGTGCCTGGAGAGGATTTACTTGGGAGGAGATTAAGGCCTCCTAAAGACTCTCTTTTAAGGGTGATAAAACACCTCCTCCCTGTCTCCAACCAGCACCTGGAAAACATTTGTCTTGGGAGATGAAGGCTGTCAGTGCATGGTCTTCTCTATCACGTACTTTCCTCAATTCTCATTATCTTGGGGACTTCTCATTCTCCATACTATTAGATTTAAATATGGTTGTCGACTTTAGCAAATAAGAATGTCCCTAGGTTCAATCCCCAGTATGTATGTTTTATTTATATATATATTTTTATATAATATATATAATATGTATATTAATATATATTAATATATAATATATACATTATAATATATTAATATGTGTATTAATATATTATAAATATATTAATATATTAATTATATAGATTAATTATATATTAATATGTTAACATATATTAATATACATATTATATATAATATACATATTATATTTTATATAATTATGTACCTTATTATTATATTATGTATATTATTATGTATATATTATAAATATAATATGTATATTATATATATTATAAAATATATATATAAATAAAACATACACACTGGGGATTGAACCTAGGGACACTCAACCCTAGTTGAGCTAAACCCCCAATCCCTTTTATTTTTTGTTTTGAGACAGTGTCTCGCTAAGTTGTTGAGGCTGGTCTCCAACTTGGGATCCTTCTTCCTCAGCCTCCCAAGTCAATGGAATTACAGGCATGTGCCACCATATCAGGAAAGGATACACAGTATTTTATCTGGCAACTCTATGTCTAGAAATAAATGTTTGAGTAACTACTAGTACCTGAATCTTTCTGAGAGCAAATAAGTTAGAAATGTACCAACTTTTTGAGGGGACTAGTTTGATAAAGAAACCACAAGCTGGGCTGGGGATGTGGCTCAGGTGTAGAGCACTAGCTTAGCATACTCAAAGACCTGGCTCAATACCCAGCACAGAATAAAAAAGAAACCATAAGCCTGACTATGAAGGCTTTTGCCCACCCAGGAAACTTAACAATGCAAGACTTTGAATTCACATGGACAGGAAGCACACTAGTAAGACCTCCCAAGACAGCACATTCCCCAGTGGCTACTGCAGATGTGGCCATCAGGATGTGACCAAGGAGGAGCCTCTGAGAAGATGGAGCCAGGGCAAGGAGCTCTTCCCGAAGGTAGGATCACTGCGTAATCAAGGCCATTCTCCCACCCCAAGGTAGAAGAGTCAGGGTCTGACTTGTTAGTCAGGGTTATATATTACATACATATAATATATAAATAAAACATACACACTGGGGATTTCATCTCCCATTCTTCCTTTTCCTGAATAGGAGTTGTTTTGTTTGTTTGTTTTCATGATAGCATGTCCTAGCTCTGCCATTGTATGCAAGGGAGAGGAGAAAAATTTACAGAACTGTTTTCTTATTTCAAAAGTCGTTGGCACAGTGGCCAATGCCTGTAATCCCAAGGGCTCGGAGACTGAGGCAAGGTCAAAGCCAGCCTCAGCATCTTAGTGAGGCTCTAAGCAACTTACAGAGACTCTGTCTCAAAATAAAATACAATAAAAGGGCTGGGAATGTGGTTCAGTGGTTAAACGCCCCTGGGTTCAATCCCTGGTACAAAAAAACGTGTGTGCTGCTGGTTTATAATCCCAGCGACTCCAGAGGCTGAGGCAGAAGAATTGAAAGTTCAAGGCTTTGAATGAACATTGAACGCAGGGCCTTCTGCATGCTGGGCAAGCACTCTACCCCTGAGCTACACCCCCACTCCAAAATCCTGGATTTTGAGCTTGACCCAATGACGAGATGGGCCTTTGGGTTGTCTCCCTGGGTGAGGAAAGAGAAGAGTATGTTCTATGTATGGTAAAGGGGTGAAGCAGATATGGAAGACATGATTAGTGGGCTGTGGCAGAGTCGTTTTCTCCCTGGACACACAGTAGACTACATTTCCTAACTTCTTTCCAGGTAGGTATGGCCATGTGTCTGAGTAATATAGTAACTTCTTGCCTGATCCATAAAAATCTCCCAGGAGGATTCCTTCCTGCTTTTTCTTGCTTTGTGATGTAGAGGGTGGTAACCCCAGAGCGACCTTGGAAATCACATACTGCAGATGGCAGAACCACTGATGGAACTTGGGTAGCTGCAATGCCACCCAGAGGAGTGCTGCCCAAGAGATCTACCCAACTGTGAGCACGTGTCTTGACTGTTAGGAGAGTGAAGAGTGTTTCAAACCACTGAGAGTTTGAAGATTCCCCTAAGGCATCGTTCTCAAAGTGGGTCCCCCAGACCAATAGCATCAATATCATCTGATGACTTGTTAGAAATCCAAATTCTCAGGTACTAGCCCAGACCTAGGGCATCAGAAACATTGGGGGTGGGGCCCAGCAAGCCCTCTGGATGATTCTGATACACACTGAAGTTTGAGAACCACTGGTCTAAGAAGACAAATAATGTTGACTAATAAAAAACCCAAGTAGGCAGCCCTTAAAGTTGTTTTTCTAAGATCCAGATTTAACTGGATCCGTGCATTTTTATTTGCTCAACCTGGCAATCCAGGTAGGGTTGTGCTACCTTGGAGCAAGGTTGGATACGGTTTATGAAGCCCATAGATTTCAGTGGGCGCCCCTTTTTCTCACAAGTCCCAGGCATTGCTATGGCCTACTGCTCTAATTCTACTGGCAGAAGATTCTGGTACACTCTTAACCCTGATCTCAGCCCAGGCCATGGCAGACCCTTGAGGAAGTGTGGTTCTCTTCCACTTGGTGATAAGCTTATATGAGACTGTTTCTCACAGGGTTCTATTAGTGCTTGGTTTCCCCAGATCTCAGCATCCATGAATTGATGAGCCAGATGCCACAGGAGGACTGTGTCTTTTGGAGTGATTGACTCATCCTAGTATGCCTGGGATTTTCCTGGGGTCACTATTGAAATCCTCTTTTCCCAGGAAACCACACAGTCTTAGTCAGTTTGGATTGAAATATTCCTTTTTGTAAATCCAGGCCTTTTTCTCTCCAAAGAGTGATCCAAGGCTCAACAGGCCAAGCCACTGTTTTTTGGTACCGGGGATTGAGCTCAGGGTCACTTGACCACTGAGCCACATCCCCAGCCCTATTTTGTATTTTATTTAGAAACAGGTTTTTCACTGAGTTGCTTAGCACCTGGCTTTTGCTGAGGCTGGCTTTGAACTTGCGATCCTCCTGCCTTAGCCTCCCTCCCGAGCTGCTGGGATTACAGGCGTCCACCACCATGCCTGGCAGGTCAAGCAACTTTGTATTTTCAATTTTCCAACACAAAAAATTTTCCCAGACACTTGATCCACTTACTTTTCAAGCTAGAGGCCTGATTGCCTCTGGGGGTGTCTGCATACTCCCTTTTGTGTGATTCTTGAGGAGGTCACTTAAGCATCAGTGAAGGGCTTGCCATCCTAAAGGTGAGTAAGGCAACTTTCTAGGCTTTAACCTGTCTCAAGCAGGACCCACATTTTCTGGTTAAGTATCTCCTCCATACTTAAGCCTAGTAGAGAATGTGTGATATGCTCCCTGACTTCATAAGACAAACAAAATGCTAATTCTGGCATGAATCACATACAATGAGAGGTCAGGACAAGGAAAGATAAAGCTTTATGTTCCCTAAATTTTTTCAAATCCTATTCAGAGCACTAGTTATCAGTGGTGGGCCTGGGGTGCATATCTAAATTACGTGTGGATAATATTTTAATGTACAAATCCCCCACTGACATGCCCCAGGTAGGGGGGACCCCCGATGACTTTGATTCATCCCTTTTCTTTTGTTAATCATAGCCTCAGAGGAGGAGGGGTTCTGAGCCTCTGCATTATTGACTTCCTAGATCTGATAACTCTTTCTTGGGATTGGGGGAGCTATCCTGTGTGTCACAGGATGTTCAGCAGCATCCCTATCCTTTACCCCCTAAATGACAATAGTTTCCCATCCCCATTATGAAAACCAAAAATATGTCCAGACTCTGCAAAATGTAAAGGTAGGGTTGCCAGAAAAGCTAAATATGTAGGGGATGTGCAACATGTGGGAAATAATTATACTAAAAAATGTTGTTTTTCTAAGATCCAGATTTAACTGGACATGTGCATTTCTATTTGCTCAATATGGTAATCCAGGTAGGGTTGCACCACCTAAGAGCAAGGTTGGATATGGTTTATGAAACCCATAGATAAAAAATAAAACCAAGTACTATTTAATACAAGTGCAATTTAATTTTATCGTACTAAAGATACACTTTAGACACATGCTTCAAAGAAAGACACATTTTCAGGGTCTGGGGATGTAGTCCAG
>JAJEJO010032679.1:0-10689 GCA_020662805.1 Glaucomys volans
AAAAAAAAAAAAATTCAGCCTCTCCATTTGACTTCAGATCTCAAAACTCACAGACTCAATTTCTATTGCAACACAGTCTGACCCCCAATAAAAGTTAGATAATGACTCCTCTTGACTGGAGAATGGGACTTACAATCCCACCATTATGCAGAATTACCTATTTTCAAGCTTTCTCTTCTCTTTGCCCTCGCCCCTCTTTGTGTCAAAAAGAATAGTAAATTTTATTGGGGATTTTTTTATATCATTTAATGTTCTTTAACTGGATCTGAACCTTATGTTACCTTCTGACACTTTATTCAAAATATTGGGGTTTTTTTATTGTAAAATTACTGTGATCTCAAATGGGATATAATGTATAGCTCAGTCAAAATTCAAGATAGCTATTGCACAAACTAAATGTTTTACTGTTGTTAATTCCATTTTGTATCTTCCTTGAAACTCTATAACTTTTTCCTGATTATTGTTTTCCAGAAGTACTAGTTCAAAAACAAACAAACAAACAAACAAAAACTAAATTAATTTGAGATAATAAGGCACCACCTATAGGACAGATCAGATAATATAGACCCCAATTAAATAAAAGGTGGTAAATAATTGTAAAGTCATAAACATTCAAGTTAAATTCCAGTACTCTTACTTTAAGACTTGTGAGTCTGCCTTACTGGATGTTTGAGATCAAACTTAGAGATTGAGATAAAAACAAAGGGACAAAGAGAACACCAGTATTTGGCTCTTGCCCTCAGAGTCTGCCTGAATCCAGGGAACAAGAGAACTTCTCCATAAGGAGCTTTGCAACTCTGAGCTGCTTGACCTCACAATCAGTGAGATTAATGAGACCACTAGAGGATGAAAACCCAATCAGTGCACCTGCTGCAGAGGAGGGTCATTAAAAAATGGAGACATACCTGATGCTTCCAAAGGAAGCCATCTCATCAAGGAGACTCTACCCAGTGAATGGCACTAAAGGAGCTAAGAAACTGCTCTCAAGTTCTCCATGAGTAACCCCTGTGGGAACTCAGCTGACTCTTAACAGACAGGAACAGGTCAATTTGACCAGCTTGATCTTGAACACCTATCAAAACTGTTAAAACCAAAATATAGCCATTCCTGGGCATTTAAAAGAATAAACAATAGCTAAATGTAACTTAAGATGCACACTTGTGTTAGCCCCAAGACTAAGTAAAACTGGAGGCTACAAAACAAATTCTTAGGCAGGAGTGCCTGACAACCATCAAGAGAAACTGCCAGAGTCAGAAATTTTTTATCAGCTGAGCATGGTGGCCTGTAATCCCAGCACCTGGGAGGCTGAGGCAGGAGGATCGCGAGTTCAAAGCCAGCGTCAGCAACTTAGCGAGGCCCTAAGCAACTCAGTGAGACCCTGTCTCTAAATAAAATACAAAATAGGGCTGGGGATGTGGCTCAGTGGTCGACTGCCCCTGGGTTCAATCCCCAGTACCAAAAAAAAAAAGAAATTTTTTATCATTTTAAGGTCTACAGATCTTCTTAAACAGGACCATGCCTGCTAAATTACCTACAGAAGTTCCTACCAGATCAGATACACAAGTTCTGGAGCTGGCAGACACACAAAAGTTCACCAACCAATCGATCAATCAACCACTTCTCCTTTAAGACTACCAGCCCCTGACACCCAAAGCTGAGACCTGCCATTCACTACTGACACCTGTGGTTCCAAAAACTCAGGTCCCACCTAAAGTCCTCCCTGATCCTTTTTTTAAAAATAGGAATGAGACTCTTTGCCCCTAACCAGCAGGAGGAAGCTACAGAAGAAAGACCATCATCCCAACTCCTATAAAAACAGAAAGGGAGGAATATTGGCATTAGCTGCCACCGGTATTTCTCCTCCTTCCATCTTACAACCCAGATCTTCAGCCTGCAAAATCCTAGCCAGCCGTCGATCTGCTTGTCATTAAATTCCACTACTTAAGAATAGCTCTGCCATTTTCTCTCTCTCTCCCCCAGCCCTGAGAGCAGACAATCTAATCTGGTCATCTGCCTCTCTCCCCCTCCCTTTCCCTCCCCCACCTCTCTCTCTCCCTCTCCTCTTTCTCTTATTCTCTCTCTCTCTCTCTCACCCTGCAGGCAGACACTCTGCCTGTCCACTTAATAAAATCTCTTTCATGAGTTCCCACATCTCGAGTGGTTTCTGGGTGCTTTCAGGAGGAGCCCTGGTTAATAGATTAAGAGCACACCTGGAAAGAAGAGAGTAGAGGCCAGGAAATGCAATGAGCTATATGAGGTACTATGGAAAGTAAGCCCCTGTGGTTTTAGTCTGCCAATAGTGGAAGAAAGCAGTTTTAAGAATTCTTCAGAGAAGCAGTCTTCCCAGCAAATGTACCACCAGTCCTCCTGCTGGAAGGCATCAGATGGAATATTCATGCTGCAGTCGGCTCACGGGGAGTCAAACAGCCATTCCTAAGTTACTCAGCAGTGGGTGAAATGTGCTTTCCTTCCAACACCATCCTTCTACAAGTTTGAAACAATCTCTGAGTTCCATCCTCATGAAAAAGTTTATTAAGACATGAAAGATTCCCAAATTTTCTCTATAAGAGTAAAATGACTCTGCTTTAAAGGAAATAAGAAAATAGTCTATTCAGAATCAAATATCAGTGATCGTGGTCGAGGAACACAGATTCAAGCTAAACTGAATGAAATGTTCTGTCATGGAAGAGGTTACATGAACTTTTATAGTCACATAACAAAAAAGGCATAAATCAATACATTCATTAACTGTATTAGTGGAAGCATTAGGTAAGTAGCTACTGCAAAGGAGGGAAATTTTTTCTATAGGTTTCAGATGCTATTGTTGTTATCTTTAGGGTTTAGTAGAGGCTAGAGATCTGCCTCTAGTTAGCAATAATGTCTGAGTTCATCTAATAGTTACAAGAATGTTAGATCAGATACAAAAGTTAAAATAAATGACTACTAAAGGGCCCCCGAGGTAATTTTGTCTCTCAACCTTGCAACATCAATCTCACAATTACAGTCAAGGTCCACAGTCTACAACATCTTTAAAACAGTTGTGAATTCAACAGAAAATTTAAGTTCCACACTTTAACTTTGTTCAATACAGAATATTCAGGAATCTTTACAATCTTCTCTAACCTTTCATCCTGCCCTCTAATGGATGTCTCCTATACCGTTCTGTGCACTTTCTTTCCCGCCTGCCTCCCTCAGATCTCAGATTCTTTATTTTTCTTTTCATTCAGTATTTTCTTTATTCTTATTTTTTCTTTTTAGATGTACATGACAATAGAGTGTATTTAACATATATTACATGGATCATAACTTATTCTAATTAGGATCCCCTTTTTTATTTACCTACAAGAAATTCATCCAGGCCTCCCTCTTCATTCTTGTGTTAGAGGAATCTGACATTGTGTGATGACTAGAAAGAAGAGCCTCTCTCTCTCTACCAACTCCTAGAAGGTGGATACTCTTTCCACCTCCCTGACAGTTGGTGTTGCTCCTGCCCACTTCCTTGAATCTGTATGAGTAACAAAAGACTCAGAAGTAGCTCCAAGCTCACCCTGGCTTATGCAGCAGCAATAAGTATGAGGTGAGGGGATGGGGCAGGAGTAGAACTCTAACAGAGACAATAGCAACAGAATTGAATTGTTGTACTTGAGTTGTTCTTAAAGTATGACTTTGACTGTTCCTCTCACCCTCAAGCTTTCTATCACTTTTCTGTGTCTGAGTTCTAGACTGCCTATCAATTTTGTTGAGCATAATTTCTTTTTTTTTATTTATTTTTTGATTCATTGTACACAAATGGAGTACAATTATTGTTTTTCTGGTTGTACATGAAGTAAAATCTTACCATTTGCATATTCATACATGTATATAAGATAATGATGTTTGTCTCATTCTATCATCTTTCCTTCCCCCCTCCCTACCCCTCATTTTCCTCTATACAATCCATCCTTTCTCCATTCTTCCCTTACCTCCCCCACCCCTGTTATGTGTCATCAACCACTTATCAGAAAAATCATTCAGCCTTTGGTTTTTTGGGATTGGCTTATTTCACTTAGCAAAATATTCTCCAGCTCCATCCATTTAACTGCAAGTATCAAAATTCTATTATTCTTTATGGCTGAATAATATTCCATTGTATATATATACCACAGTTTTTTTTTTAGCCATTCATCTATTGAAGGGAATCTAGGTTGGTTCCACAATCTAGCTATGGTGAATTGAGCTGCTATAAACATTGATGTGGCTGCATCACTGTAGTATGCTGATTTTATATCCTTTGGGTATGGGCCGACTCAACTCAAAATGGAACAAGGACCTAGGAATTACACCAGAGACCCTACACCTAATAGAAGAAAAAGTAGGTCCAAATCTTCATCATATCAGCTTAGGACCAGACTTCCTTAACATGACCCCAAAAGCACAAGAAATAAAAGCAGGAATCAACAACTGGGATAGGTTCAAACTAAAAAGCTTTTTCTCAGCAAAGGAAACAATCAACCATGTGAAGAGAGAGCCTACAGAGTGGGAGAAAATCTTTGCCACACACACTTCAGATAGAACACTAATCTCCAGAACCTATAAAGAGCTCAAAAAACTTTACATCAAGAATACAAATAACCCAGTCAATAAATGGGCTAAGGAAATGAGCAGACACTTCACAGAAGAAGATTTATAAGCAATCAACAGATATATGAAAAAATGTTCAACATCTCTAGTAATTAAAGAAATACAAATCAAAGCTACCCTAAGATTTCATCTCACCCCAATTAGAATGGCTTTTGTCAAGAACACAAGCAACAACAGGTGTTGGCAAGGATGTGGGGGAAAAGGTATACTCATACATTGCTGGTGGGAGTGCAAGTTGGTGCAGCCACTCTGGAAAGCAGTATCGAGATTCCTTAGAAAACTTAGAATGGAAACACCATAATTTCTGCTGAAGTAAGCTGGTTTTCAATTTCATGCAAGTGAAATTTGTGGCAGGGTCAGCATGACTAAAGTAACATCATAGGTGTCATTTCTTCCAAAGTGCTTTCCCTGCGCCTGTCATCTGGAATGGATTCTCCATATAACTGATGCTTCAGCTGAAGCACCGAGTCCAGGCTCTGTCTTCTGGCATATTGGCTTAGCTCTTGAATAGCCTTTCTCTTTCTGGGACCAAGCTTATATCTCAATCATCCTTGCAGCTGAACACCCCTAGTAGAGAGAATTTTAACTTCCCAAGAATCCCAGAAAGTCTTAAGACTGAATTTTCTTCAGTAAACTGGATAACACACCTATTTCTGGAATAGAGGTGAAGAATAGGCAAACAAAGCCAGTTACATCTCAACCAGATGGACTGTGAGACCTGGAACCTCTGGTTTCTGCAAAGAAAAATCAAGTGATATGTTTAGAAAGAGAAATGGACCCTGGGCTCACAAAATAGCAGGAGCTCTCTGGAATCTCCTTTGTGCAACTCAAGCATACAGCCTTGTTTGCCATGAATGAATTTCTGTCTTATCCCTTCTTCTAGCCTGACAGTGCTTTCATGGAAAGAATTGGGGTTCAATTTGTTCTCTTTGGTGCTTAAACTCAAACAGCATCAAGTACAGATCCTTGTACAAATCAGACATGCTGAAAATTCTTGTTAAATCAAATGTAAGTTTCCATGGTCCTCAGTCCTCCTATGAGATGCAATGTTCCCTGAAGGCATAGGACATGAAGAACACTTTCAGCCTCTCCTTCACACATGGAAGGAAGATCTTCAGGGAGGAGGTAGGCCTGAAGGAAAATGGCAAGTGGAGTAGTGAGTGCTCCCATCCTATCTGACTGCTCACCTACATATTCAAGGTGAACACATGAACTCACCCCTCTCTCTCACTGGGTTTGCCAGGTTCCATGTGTACTGCTCTTTACTTACCTCACACCTGCACAGAATGCCTCAACTCCTGTTCTCCATGATTTATAGATATCAGACAAGAGAACATAGGGCTTCACTCTGACTCTAATTTTCTTCCAATCCCAGGACAGATATTGGGCATTTTTACACTGGAGTACAGCTAAGAATATTGACATTGAATCAATATTCAATTGTGGTTCTTTGTGAACTCTGCTGTTCTGCTTTTTTCTCCCTCTTTAGCTGTTTCTCTAACCCCCTAGCACTCCTCATATCTTGATATTCACTTTTTCTCAGATGTGGCTTTAGGCAACTTCCCAGTGAATCTCCGTGATGTTTTAACACCTAAAGTTTGTTTAAGCAAAAGTCCCCTTCTACGGTCCTGTAGAGTAGGCCCAAGATGGCCCATAGTGAGGCTCCTTCACTGAGGCTTCTGGTGGCCTATGTTTTTAGTATGTAGTCAAAGTCATAAATACTCTGATTCAGTGTTTGTACTCAAGGTCATAAACATTGGCTGTGAGCATGTGCCCACTGATGTAATCTGCTGGCACTGTGACGCAATCTGCTGGCAGTGTGCCTTCTTTGTCTGGCCTGAATATTAAAAAAAAAAAAAAATCCAATGAAAAAGACTCAGGGGGCAAAATTAAACTGGCTGGGAGGCTGGCTAGGGGGGTATTGCCACCTCCAAATAAGGCATGTCTACTATCCCAACTGCATCTTATATCCTATTCCACCTGCTAGGATCCACAGTCTTTTTTCTGAGACCTAGACCTCACCCAACAACTGGCCTAGTTGGAAGGATACTACACAGGTAAGAGATGCATCTACCCTGGAGGTACCTGTAGCCACTGAGCAGCATGTAGCATGTAGCATGTGCTGAGGTCCTATTAGCATAGACTCCTGTGTACAGTCCACAGAATATAGTGAGATACAATGAATGGGGTCCCTGTGAGCATAGAGAAGACTTCTGATTGCCCTACAGTGAACATGGACCCAGCAGAGCAGACTCTGAATTTAACAGCAGAGCCCAGGCACCAGTCCATAGCCAAGGACAAAGATGTACATGCAGTGTAGATGAGGAGCTGCACACACAGACACTGAGACCTTGAGATAGATGTTTGTTACAGCTTTGAGAGCAAAACCAGGTGTGGTTTTACCAGAGACTGCCAAGATGAGGTAGTTGCAAGATAAGGAATAGGCCTTGGAAGCTAGAGTATGGTAACTGGAAGGAAGATCTCTGCACCTTGAAATTACCTCTTGGTCTCCTCCATAGTGCTAATGTAGTCCCTGAAGGAAGAGAAGGAAGATTAACACCTGCCAGTCTAGCCAATGGTAGTGCAGAAAATGAAACAGCAGCAGCTGATGGCTCCAGTGGACAGCCACCAGCAGGAACAGTCCAGGTAACCAAGTTCACCACATTCTGCCAGTCAAGCAGAGTTGATGGACTTGAGAAAATAATTTGAACTGAAGCCATGAGAGCCCCTGGCTGCTTTGTTGTTATGACTGTGAGATTTAGGGGTGCCTGGAGCTGACAAGGGCAAGATAACCCATATGCTGCATGTTAATGATCCCACACAACATTGTGATTTAGATGTACTAGGAATTGGCAGGGGCCAAGAGAAACAGAAAGCCCAAGTGTGCTAAGAGTCAGCAGAGACTAAAAGAGCCCAAATGTACTAGGCACCAGCAGAGACAAGCGCTTCAGGAGGTATTAGGGCCTGTTGCCTATGTTGGTGAACCAGAAACAAGCCCATACCTTGGAGATAAGACACCTATACTGTTCAAGGTTTGGTACACCAATAATTCCAGCCATGGACAACTACCTCTGTGGATGGCAGTGGCTGTGGAGGTAGAGACAGACACTGTCTGCTTTAATACTGATGCAAGACATAGTAGCCAGTGAGCTGAACTGGATGATGGAAAATGAAGAATTCCCCACAGTGATAAGTACTGAGAGTTATGCTGCATACTGGGTGCAAGTTGTATAGCAAGAGCTCTGAACTAAGGAACTGGTGGCTACAGGGCATGTTACTGGCCATGCCAGTCTGATGAGCCCAGGGAATGATGCTTTAGCTAGGGTGAGGTGGTTAGAGCAGGCACCTCCCACCCACCTCTCAGCTTGATTGCACTGCTGCCTATAGAATGAAGATGTGAAAACTATATGGTTTGTAGACAAACAATGGAGTCTATCTTTAATGTGGGATGTCCCTGTAGAAGTCTGCCAGGCATGTGTGGTTTGTACTCTGGAATATCCACACCCCTGATGCCTTGGAGCCACAGATGGCCAAGTAATGCATGGATACATCCCTTTGAATTATGGAAAGTTGACAACATTGCCTGTTTACGGTGGTAAGAAGAGGCCATGCCTGCTTTGGTGGCAGTGGATATGGCTACAGGATTGTTGTTTTCCTGGCCCAGTGGTCAAGTGAATTAGCATACTATGATTGATGCCCTGACAGTGTTAACAGCCTTGTATAGCTTGGACCATCACAATAGAAAGTGATGATCAAGGTAACCATTTCACAGGTCAGGTATGCAGTGGTGGGCAACTCAGATTCAATGGAAACTCCACATCCCATACCACCCACAGGCTGCAGGGTTGACAGAGATATAAAGGCCTGCTTAAACAAGGACTTAGAACTGCAGTCGACCCACCTTCTATGAAGGGGTCGGAATAGTCTCTGTGGGCAGATGTGAGAGCTCTGAATGAGCGTCTGCAACAAAAGGAAACAGCTTCTATGGAAGCTTTGCTGCAGTGCACAACATTAATACAGGTCCAGGTGACAACAGAGGATGTTGTACTTCTGACTGGGTTTGAGAAGCAAAGGAATGTTCTTTCACCTGCTCCCACTGGATTGAATAGGTGACAAATTGTGGATTGGATGTGGCCCTGGACAATAAAGGCTCCTCATCTTTGTTGGTTAGCCTTACTAGCCCCATGGGGAAAAGATTAAGAATGTGAATTCCCTTGTGACACCTTGGGTGACTAATGAATGGTTCTCCAAGGTACATATGAGTTGACCAGGTCCTGCAGATGGGACATGGATTTTAAAGGGCACATTTGTTACTTCATTTTGGCCAATTATGAGTTGGTTCTCTGCTTCTGGTGCACACAGAACCTACTGAGGTATAGGACCAAGTGGCATGAATATGGCATCACTGCCCAGAGAAGCTGTCACAGATGACCATTGTGCTTTCCTGAGTCACAAGGCTGGCATGCATTCTCCTAGATGGATGTGATTTACCTATACTAGTATGTGTAACTGCTTTGTCCTTTTTTCTGTAGATATGTAGAAATATCCTTACCAACATAATTATGAACACTTATGCCAGAGTAGCAAACACCTCTGACTTCTGGATATGCACCAAAGTGCCTGTGAGTTCTGCTGCTGGACTATCCTGGTGAATCTAGACTATGTCTCTGGACAATTGGACATGAAAGGGAAAGACTTTTATTACCAACTTAACATGGAATGACACTTGGCAATGGTTTTTAGAAATTCTAGGTGAGGTGGGAGCGGAGCTGCTTACCCGCTCCAGCGGGGAATTTGTGCCCAGTGGCGCCATTCTACAGCTTCCCTGGTGGAGAGACGCCATCTTCAGCTGTCTAAGCCCTCGGACCTAAGCTCAGCCCTTCACACGGGGACACGGTGCTGCGGCACCAGGTGAGATCTGGCCGGGAGTGGAGCTGCTTGCCGGCTCCAGCAGGGAATTTGGGCCCGTCGGTGCCATTCTGCAGCTTCCCTGGCAGAGAGACACCATCATCAGCTGTCTGAGCCCTCGGACCTAAGCTCAGCCCTTCCCTCGGGACATGGTGCCTCTGCCCAGAAGCATTGATCATTCCCAACCTGGAGGTTGTGAGACAGCAGCTATCTTGGGTCACCACTTGATCAAGCACAACTCAAACATCTGGTGAGTTACTGGAAATCTGCAGGGACACTTTAAGTCTTTACAGGAAAGTTGCAATCCCTCTGATTTACACTACTAGAGGGGAAGATACATGAGCAGCATGAGAAAACACGGGAAGAAAGTGTCCCAAACAAACCTAGATAATACATCAAGAGATCCCAAAGACAGCATGGTAGAAGGAATGACAGAAATGGAGTTCAGAATGTTCATAATTAAAATGATCCGAGAAGAGAATGAGGTCACGAGAGAGCAGACTCAGGCTATGAATAATCAGCTAATAGAGCAATTTCAGGAAGCAAAAAATCATTTCAATAAAGAGATAGAAGATGTGAAAAAAAACAAACAGAAATCCTTGAAGGAAACAAGAGAATGAAGGAAACAATCAACCAAGTTAAAAACTCAATAGAAAGCATAATAAACAGAATGGATCACTTGGAAGACAGAACCTCAGACAATGAGGACAAAATATTTAATCTTGAAAACAAAGTCGAACAAACAGAGAAGATGGTTAGGAATCATGAACGAAACCTCCAAGAAATATGGGACATCATGAAAAGACCAAATTTAAGAGTTATTGGGATTGAGGAAGGCACAGAGATACAAACCAAGGGTATGAATAATCTGTTCAAGGAAATAATATCAGAAAATTACCCAAATATGATGAATGAGATGGAAAATCAATTACAAGAGGCCTACAGGACAACAAACGCACAGGATTTCAACAGATCCACACCAAGGCACATTATAATGAAAATACCTAACATACAAAACAAAGATAGAATTTTAAAGGCTGCGAGAGAAAAGCATCAGATTATCTACAGGGGGAAACCAATACAGATATCAGCAGATTTCTCAGCCCAGACCCTAAAAGCAAGAAGGGCCTGGAACAACATATTTCAAGCTCTGAAAGAAAA
>JAJEJO010032680.1:0-16896 GCA_020662805.1 Glaucomys volans
CCTACAGGGGGAAACCGATACGGATATCAGCAGATTTCTCAGCCCAGACCCTAAAAGCAAGAAGGGCCTGGAACAACATATTTCAAGCTCTGAAAGAAAACGGATGCCAACCAAGAATCTTATACCCAGCAAAACTTACCTTCAGATTTGTTGATGAAATAAAATCCTTCCATGATAAACAAAAGGTTAAAGAATTCACAAAGAGAAAGCCTGCCCTACAGAACATTCTCAACAAAATATTCAAAGAGGAAGAAACAAAAAATAACAATCTCCGTCATCATGGGGAAGAATTACCCTAAAGAAAGAGTCAATCAAAGGAGAAACAAAGAACCAACTTCTTGTTTTGTCAATTTTTTGAATTGTTTCTTTTGTTTCAATTTCATTGATTTTGGCTGTGATTTTAATTATTTCCTATCTTCTACTACTTTTGGTGTTGTTCTGGTCTTCTTTTTCTAGGGCTTTGAGATGTAAAATTAGGTCATTGAGTTGTTAACCTTTTTTCTTTCCTTGAATGCACTCAATGCAATGAATTTTCCTCTTAGTACTGCTTTCATAGTGTCCCAGAGATTTTGATATGTTGTATCATCATTCTCATTTACGTCTAAGAATTTTTTTTATCTCCTCCCTGATGTTTTCTGTTATCCATGCTTCATTCAATAGCATATTATTTAGTCTTCCGGTTTTGGAGTAGTTTCTGTTTTTTATTTTGTCATTGATTTCTAATTTCATTCCATTATGATCCAATAGAACACAAGGTAGTATCTCTACTTTTTTACATTTACTAAGGGCTGCTTTGTGGCATAACATATGGTCTATTTTAGAGAAGGAGCCATGTGCTGCTGAAAAGAAAGTGTATTTGCTTCTTGATGGATGGAATATTCTATACATGTCTGTTAAGTCTAAGTTATTGATTGTGTTATAGAGTTCTCTGGTTTCTTTGTTTAGTTTTTGTTTGGTAGATCTATCCAGTGGTGATAGTGGTGTGTTAATGTCACCCAGAATCATTGTGTTGTGGTCTACTTGAATCCTGGAATTGAGAAGGATTTGTTTGATGTATATGGATGGGCCATTGTTTGGGTCATAAATATTTATGATCGTTATGTCTTCTTGGTTTATGGCTCCCTTAAGCAATATGAAATGAACTTCTTTATCCCTTGTGACTAACTTCAACTTGAAGTCCACATTATCTCATACAAGGATAGAAACCCCCGCTTTTATACTGAGTCCCTGTGCATGGTAGGTTTTTTCCCATCCTTTCACCTTTAATCTGTGGTTGTCCTTTCCTATGAGATGAGTCTCCTGAAGGCAACATATATTTGGGTCTTTCTTTTTAATCCAATCTGCCAGTCTATGACTTTTTATTGATGAGTTTAGGCTGTTAACATTCAGGGTTATAATTGAGATATGATTTGTATTCCAAGTCATTTTGGCTTAGTTTTGGTTTTTAACTTGACTTTGTTTATCCTTTAATTGGCTTTTCCTTTAGGGTAGTTCCTCCCTTTGATGATTTGCATTGTTGTTTTTCATTTCTTCCTCATGGAATATCTATTGAGAATGTTCTGTAGTGCAGGCTTTCTATGTGTAAATTCCTTTAACTTTTGTTTGTCATGGAAGGATTTTATTTCATCTTTAAATCTGAAGTTTAGCTTTGCTAGATACAGGATTCTTGGTTGGCAGCCATGTCCTTTCAGAGCTGGAAATATATTGTTCCAGGCCCTTCTAGCTTTTAGGGTCTGGGCTGAGAAATCTGCTGATATCTGTATTGGTTTCCCCCTATATGTAATCTGATGCTTTTCTCTCATAGCCTTTAAAATCCTATCTTTATTTTGTACATTAGGCCTTTTCATTATAATGTGTCTTGGTGTGGATCTGCTGTAATTTCTAGCATTTGGTGTTCTGTAAGCCTCCTGTAGTTGCATTTCCATTTCATTCTTCAGGATTGGGAAATTTTCTGATATTATTTCATTGATAGGTTGTTCATTCCTTTGGTTTGTATCTCTGTGCCTTCCTTCATCCCAATAATTCTTAAATTTGGTCTTTTCATGATGTCCCATAGTTCTTGTAGGTTCTGTTCATTATTTTTTACCATCTCTCTGGGCAACTTTATTTTCAAGATTCAATATTTTGTCTTCATTGTCTGAGGTTCTGTCTTCCAAGTGATCTCCCTCTTGGTGATGCTTTCCATTGAGTTTTTTTTTTGTTTAAAACAAGCATTTATTACAACACAGTGTCCATTATGAACATCCACATAGATTCTCCAACTCCCCTGCTCCCCAGTACCAATGCAATGTAATAGGCTCAGATGAATGCAACACATTAGGGGGTTTTGATCATAGCTGAGGAATCTGAGGTCAAGGATTGGATCACAGCTGAGGCATCAGGGGTCAAGGAAATTGGGACGTTTTGTGCAATCATCAAACAAACCAGTGCCCCTACCCTGGAAAGCAAGCTTAAATAGCAGGACGCTGTGATCACCTTGCCCTATTTAGTTGCCTACATGACTGCAACAATAGCTCAATATTAGATGGATAAGCTTTGAAGTCCAAGACAGTTAACAAGAATGTGAATGTGGGCTCAGGGCCCAGGTGCACAGCCTCTCCCAACAGACAATTTGTTTGGCTGAAAAGGTCTTAGTCCTGTATTGTCAAAGGCTTTTCCTATCATCCTTCCTCACTTCACTCTCACCCACAGGGGTTAGAGCATCTAGGCTCTTCCCAGCTATCTCCCCATTTCCTTCATGGAAGTTTTCCTTAATCTCTTGTATGTCTGATTCCATCTTCATGTCTGCTTCTCAGAGACACCAAACTAATACAATTGGTGCCAGTGAAATAGGAAAATAGGCCATGGTTAAATGGGGCTCTGGGAACTTGTGAGCAAGATGTTGGGTATCCTGCTGTGGAGATCCACTGCTAACAATTTCTGTGGAGATTACCTGGGAGAATGGCCTTTCAGGTGTGCTGACACCATGAACCATGGGATGAGAATACTTGACCAGACAGCCCTGAGGATGCTGGTCCTGCAATCACTTTTTCTCTAGTATAAGCTAGCACTTCCCCTGCACCAGAAGATACTGCAAACTATTACCCATACAAAGGCTAGAACTAGTGTCCCCTCAGAAGAGCTATCTGCAGCCTCTCCTAGTTATGAAGTGGATGAGTAGAGTTTAATCCCAACATAGCCTGGCTGGGGAAGTACTGGGTTTATTAAGGAAGAGCCCATACACTAGAGAGCTGCTAGAATCAGCTGACACACACCAATAGGAGCCAAGAAAGCACTAGGTTTGGATTTCAAGAATGCTGCATCAAGAAGGTCAGAAAAGCAAAATTTCAGATTTGGCAAGGATCACAGTGGGCAAGCTTCCTGTAAGGTGGATCCTGGAAGCCTGGTAAAAGGAATGGCCAATGCTGAGCAAAGTAGAGGTCTTAACCGCCCTGGAAAACAGGACAGAAAAAAAAATTCAAAGAAAAGGGCATGCTGGAGTGGAAAGTCTATGTGAGGTCAAAAACAACATCAGATGACAGTGCTCCACAGAGGTGTCAGAGAAAACTGCATGCACAGGGACCATTAGGAATGTACTGGTGAGAGGGGCACCAGCATGCCTAAGGTCAGTAGTGACCTCTGCTTCAAACCAGAGGACAAAGAAGGAGACCCTCAGAGGTGGAGTCTAACATCCACAGGAATGAAGAGGCCCCAGAGTAAAAAGAGAGGTAGATACACTTAGCCACCAGACTCCAAGAGATCACAAATACTGTAATGAACTACAAGGTCTGATGGGCAGCCAAGAGGGTTATATTTTCAGGAAGTCTGGGGATGACAAAAGGAAAATGGCATCCCTAGAAGCAATACAGACAGCCAAACAAGTGTGTTGCTCAATATCTAGAGGCTGAACAACAGTGGAAGAGCAGGAGACTGAGGACTTTTCCCCCAATAAAAAATTCTAACTCCTTGTCCAACTCTCAGACTTCAGCCCATTTTCAGATATGGAAAGAGGTGTCTGGGTTCCTGTGGAGGACAATGGTATGTGATGATTTCCATAGTACTTGCTCAAAGAAACCTATATCCACTTACTTGAATGTATGTAGATTGGGGAAAGAATTTCCCAACATTTTGAGCAACAGTAGACTTAGGATCTAAGTTGACCTACACATAGAGACTAGGAGCATCATCACAGTGCACTTTAAATGAGGCCTTATGGGGGTCAAGTAATTACTAAGTGCTGACTGACTCAAATACAGCTCATGGTGGGCCTGCTCATCTACCCAGTGGTCACTTCCTAACCCCAAGTATATAACTGGAATCATCTTGGTAGTTGGAATAAGTTCCACAATGGTTCCATGGCCTGTCAGGGAACAGCTGTCCCAAAGAGGAAAGCCAAGTAGAAATGTCTGAAACTGATCTCCATGTTTGGACAAGATGGGAAAATTGTGATGGGATTAGTTTGTGTCAATTTAGCTTTAGACTGGCTGTAGTTCCCAGTTGTTCAGCATTAATCTATTTGCTGCTGGGAGGATATTCTGTAGATGTGGTGAGCATCTACCATCAACTGATCTTAAGATTACCCAATAACCTAGGTGGGCCTCATCTGATCAGTGGCCTTAATAGCAAAACCAGTTCCCCTGGTAGAATTCTGCCTGTGGACCACAGTGTCAACTCCTACCCTATGAATTTTAGCTTACCTAATCAAGCCCTCACAACTGTGTGATACAATTCTGTCAGATGTTTTAAACCCAGGCAATATTATTCAGTCAATTGCAAGGGCCTTTGTTTCTGGCTACCACAGATCAGGCACTGTGGGCACATGAACAAAGTAGACAGAATGGCTGAGGCAGAGGCAAACAGCAAGAGCTACTATTTATCAGGTCTGATCCTGCAGGACTTTTCTGAAAGGTGACTTTGGCTCAACAACTCACCATTGGTCTTGCTGGAACTTTCTTATACCTGCAGTACAAGACTTTTACTAAACATCCATCTTCCACTCTCTTCTTCAGACATCAGACCTAACATCATAGTCTGACAGTTTTCCCACACTGCTCTAGCTCCCTCTCCATTCTTCTCTATGGGAATTTCAGTGGTATTGAAATCTCTTGCACATATAATCAAGGACCTAAACTCACAAACTGGGTAATCTAACTGAGTGCATACTAAGGCTCTGGTTATCCCTTTTGGAAGGTCAGAAATTCAATTTTGACCTTTTGTATTTCTTCTTGTGTGAAATGCCTGTTCAGTTCCTTTGCCCATTTACTAAGTTATTTGCTTTTTGATGTAAAGGTTTTTGAGTTCTTTGTATATTCTGGAGATTAATGCTACATCTTAGGTGCAGTTAGCAAATATTTTCTCCCATTCTTTAGGCGCTCTCTGCACATTCTTGATTATTTCCTATAAAAAAATGTTCAACATCTCAAGCAATTAGAGAAATGCAAATTAAAACTACACTGAGATTCCATCTCACTCCAGTCAGAATGACAAATACAAGTAATAATAAATGTTGGCAAGGATGTGGGGAAAATGCAAAGTCATATATTGTTGATGGGACTACAAACTGGTGCAACCACTCTGGGAAGCAGTACATAGATTCCTTAGAAAACTTGGAATGGAACCACCATATGATCCAGTTATCCCACTCCTCAGTTTGTACCCAGAGGACTTAAAATCAGCACACTACAATAACTCAGCTACATCAATGTTCATAGCAGTTCAATTCACAATAGCTAAGCTATAGAGCAAACCTAGGTGCCTTTCAACAGATGAATAGAAAAGAAACTGTGGTATGTATACACAATGGAGTATTACTTAGTCATAAAGAATGACTTTGTGGCATTTACCAGTAAATGGATAGAACATGCTAAGTGAAATAAGTCAGTCTCCCCCCAAAATGGAAGGCCAAATGTTCTCTCTGATATGTGGATGCTAACTCACAACAAGGGAGGGAGGGTAAGAATAAAAGTTCATTTGATTAGACAAAGGGGAATGACGAAAAGGGAAGAGGTAAGGGAATAGAAAAGACAGTAGAATGAATTGAACATGAAGTTCCTTTGCTTACAAATGAATACACAACCACATTATACACTCCACATTATGTGCAACGACAAGAATGGGATCCTAATTGGAATGGGTTGTACTCCATGTATGTATAATATATCAAAATATACTCTGATCTCATGTTTATCTAAAAACAACAAACAAAATTTTTTTTAGAAAGGAAAGAAGTTGAAAATGACCTCAGGATCTCAAAAAATTCAATTTTAACAAATGAGCAGAAGCATTAAAGGTCCTGTGAACTTGTTCCTTGAAAGGACATGTTATAGACTGATAAGAAAACTAAGACAGACAATGAGAAGGAACTGCTAAGATGACCAAGGCTGACAAGTGTTCTCATCACTGGAAGAACTGCTACTTGAAAAGTGAACTAAGCCCAGAAGGAAACCTGATATAACTGGAACACAAAATGGGAGGTGACTAGCCAAAATGTACAAACAAGTCAAATATCCATCCATAAGCAAAATGTGATATATCTGTACAATGGGATATCATGCAGCCATAAAAAGGAATGAAGTGTGAGTCAGGCATGGTGGTACACACCTGCAGTCCCAGGTACTTGGGAGACTGAAGTGGGAGGATCACTTAAGTCAAAGAATTAAGAGATCAGCCTAGACAACATAAAATGAATCCATATCAAAAAAAAATGAAGTACTGACACATGCTGTGAAATGGGCAAACCATGAAAACATACTGGGTGAAAGAAGCCAGACATGAAAGACCACTATTGTATGATTTCACTTTAAATAGCCAGAAGAGGTAAATTCAGAGAAATAGAAAACAGACTGATATTTGCCAAAGACTGGGGAAAGGAGGGAATGAAGAGTTATTGCTTAATGTGTAAAGGGTTTCATCTGGGGGTGATATAAATATTTTGGAACTAGACAGAGGTGGTGCTTTTACAACACTGAATTATCAAATGCCATTGGAGTGTTTAAAATAGTTCCTTTTTTATGTTATGTGAATTCCATCTAAATATAAATAAATAAATAAATAAATAAATAAATAAATACAATGAGAAAAAGATGCAGAAAGAGATACATCAACCACAAAAATAACCAAGAAAAAGGTATTTAAAAACTGTTTTTCAAGGGGGAGCTAGGAAGATAACTGGCTAATTTTAGGAATCCTACCAATCCCTATGAAACCACACTTCTATATGGTTCCACCAGCCAACTGAAAAAGTTCTATAATCCTGGGTTCTAAACACCTACCAAAAACAATACAATTCTAGAATTATCTGGTATTTTCCCTTTCTGGCAATTTCAACTCAAATTGAGGTCTATGGGTTCAAGGACCATATTTATGAACCAAAATTTAGGGCACATACTCTGATTAAGTACCAAGTATATTCCCAGAGACAATGAACTGCATCAAAAAATTCAGGATATCTGACTGTTGAAATTACAATACAACCTTCTCAACAAATCTATGCAAGGGATTTAAAGAATTCAGTCACAAAGATTTTTATATGGAAATATTAACAGCGCAACTGAATTTGATTATGTTTTTAAGAATAGTTCATTTTCAAATTAACCAGGCCACTGGAACAGGTTTAAATGCCACCTGTGGTTACTGGGATTGGAAGTCTCCCACTCCCCGGAGTGCTGTACCGTTTGTGTCTATGGGATTTATCTTGGCTCCTACTTCTACCTCGGTGGCTCCACCTTTCAGAATGCCCATTGCGCCTACTAGAATGTGTGTCTGTGCTTTACCCTCTATCCCTATTCTTATTCTTTTCTTCTCTTGCCTCCCTCCTGCTTGAGGGCTTGTGTTCATGCTTGGGTTTCTCCTTCTTGAGTTCTCTCTCTCTCTGCCTTTACCTCCCTGTCAGTCTTTTCTTTGTCTTTCTTTCTTTCTTTTCTCTTTTTCCTTTTTCTCTTTTTTTGTGTGCCTTTTTGTAGGTTTGTCATCTTTACAATCCTCAGATGAACTTGATGAGGGGATGTTAGCCCCACAGCCCTTCTCCTGTAGTTCTTTGGTCACATCATCCACCACTTCTGAGTCCTTAGGAGCCCAATAGTTAGACACATGATCCACATGAATAGTTCTTTTTATCTTGATCCCATTAAAATTGTCAGTGGCCAGAACTGTGCTCCTCTGATCTTCATAGCAGAGTAAACAGAACCCTTTGGATTTCCCAGTCTTCTTGTCTCACACAAGATAAATGTTAACAATCTCCCCATATTGTGAGAACACACAGATGATGTCCCCTTCAGTCAGTTCATAAGGAAGCCATCCCAGAAAGATCCAGGCACTGTCTTTGTACTCGGAGTGCCAGGACAGGTTATCCACCACCCCAAGCTGGACCTCTTGCTCATTCAGCTCATTGATCAGTTTCACTTTAGTTAAAGGGTTCATCTTCACAAGATCACGCTCAGCACCCATGGATTAACTTCTGGGTGAACCATTGAGTCTTTAATTTGGTTTATTGTTTCCTTCGTTTCAAGGATTTCTGTTTGGTTCTTTTTCAGAATCTATATCTCTTTGTTGAGGTGATCTTTTGTTTCCTGTAGTTGCTCTTTCAGCTGCTTTTTTTGGAAAGGTCAATCATTGCCTGCATTTGCTCTCTTAACTCATCATTTGCTTCTCTGCTCATTTTAATTGTGCATATTCTGAACTCCTATTCTGGGATTTCTTCTATCATGCTGTCATTGGATTCTATTAGTGTAGAATCTTGGTTTGTTTGGAACACTTTCTTCCATTGTTTTTTCATGTTGTTCATGTATCTTCCCCTCTAGCAATGCAGATCTGGGGTATTGTAGTTTCTGCCCTATAGTGGCCCTATAGTTTTCCACAACGTCTTCTTTAAGGGGGAGATCAATATCAGCAACACCCAGTATAGACAATATGCAGTTAGAAACCAAATAGCTCCTACGAAGACTATTGTTACAATAGTCTTTTTGTTACAATATTGTTACAATATTGTCATAATAAACAGAGAGAATGAGTTCGACTATTTTCTACAGTATAGCAAACAGATTTGTAATGAGGACAGCAGATTCTAATGGAGGACCAAAAAGATAGGGAGGGGTGTAGGATGTATGTTAACAGTGTAAGAACAGAGTATGAAGAAGTTCTAAATCATAGGAAGAGTGAAAGTGTAGTCAAAAGAAGTCAGTTGTTAGCATGAGAAAAGTGAGAAAAAGCCCTTGAGGAAACAGGTAAGCAAAAGAAAAGTAGAGAGCAAGAAAAGTAAATAAATAAAAATTTAAAAGCTTTCACAAAGGAGAAAAAAATCTACACTACAGCAGTCATATACTATTCAAACCTCCTAGTCTTCAGTAGCCAGATGCATGAGAGGTACCTAACAATGAGCTTCCAGTCTCCAGCAGGTATCTCAGAATCTAAAATGTATTAATCTTAAAGCTGTAAAGTTGACAAAAGAAAGTAATTTACAGAAGATGCATGCAATATGATGTCATTTACGTAAATGTTAAAAACAGCAAGTCATGCAAACTTACATTTGGATGATGTATGATTTATGTATTATCCTTTTATTGCTTGTGCTTTAAGTATCAAATCTAAGAATACATTGAGGCCATATGGGCTTACACATTTTTATAGTTTTCTACTAAGAATTATATAGTTTTAGCTCTTAAATTTAGGTCTTTCAACGATTTTGAATTAAGTTCTACATACAGGGTCAGGTAAGGACCACACTATTCCTTTGCATGTGGCTATCCAGTGTTTCAGCATCACTTTTTGAAGAGTATCTGCCCCACTCAATGGCCATGGCATCTTTCTCAAAATTCCATGGGCCATAGACAGGTGGGTTTATTTCTGGACTCTAAATTCTATTCCATTTATCCATATGTTTAATCATCTGCCAGGACCACATTTCATTTTTGCTTTTTGGTAGATTTTGAAATGAAGAAATGTGAGTCCTACAACTTTAATCTTGTTTCTCAAGATCATTTTGGCTATTTGGGTCCCTTTAAATTCTATATGAATTTTATATCAATTTGTCAATTTCAACAAAGAAACCTGCTAAGATTCTGTTACAAAGATTCAAATCTGCAAATCAATTTCAAGAGTGTTGCCATTTTGACAATATTAAGTTTTCTGATCCATGAACCTGGGATGTTTTTCTAGTCATGTAGATTCTTTCTAATTTATTTCAACAGTGTTTTGTAGTGATTATTGGGCCTGTTTTGCAATTTTGTTAAATTGATTCCTAACTATTTTATTCTTTCCAATTGTGAAGGGAATGATTTTCTTCATTTCCTCATTTCTTTTTTGGATTGCTTATTACGCTATATAGAAATACAGTTTATTTTTGTATACTGATCTCGTATACTGAAATGTTGGTGAACTTGTTATTATTTACACTTGAGGAGAAGTGGTAAGAGAGGGATGTTTGTCATGTTCCTGGTTTTGGATGAAATTATTGTTATTAACCTTTTCATAGATATAAGGCTTAAGACATTCCATTCTATTTCTAGTTTGTTGAGTGTTTTATCACAAAAGGATGGTTTTGAGGTTTTGGGGGTTATTTTGCTTTGGTTTTGTTTTTTTTTGTCAAACTGTTTTTCTGCATATATTGAAACAATCCTCGTGTTTACTTTTTACCTCATTCATATGGTGTATTGCACACATTTGTCTGTGCTGTCTTTGCTTGGTGTTGCTATTAGGGTAATGCTAGCCTTTCAGAATATGTTAGAGGTGCTCTTTCTCTTCATTTTGGAAGTGTTTGTGAATAATTGACATTCTTTATTTTGTAAAATCTACCATAGAAACAACATAGATCTGAGCTTTTATTTGTGAATAATTATCTATTACTAATGCAGTATCTTTACATGTTACGAGTCTATTCAGTTTGTGTATTTACTTCTCAATCAACTTCTATAGTCTGTGTCTTTAAGGATTTTGTCCATGTCATCTAAATCATGTGATTTATATAATTATTCTCGAATAACACCGTAGAAGCAAACCGAGGCAAGTGTAGAGTGGAAAATAAAGTTTTATTAAAGAAAAAAAAAAAAATTATTCTCACAATCAAATTGTTAGAATTATTTTATAATCCTTTTCCAATGTTAGTCATGATTTCTCCTTTCATTTCATATGCTATTAATTTCATTCACCTCTGTTTTAATATTTTTTATTTTTAATTAACATGTATGAATTATGCATATGAATGGGTTCTGTGTGATGTTTTAACAGAAGCATAGGGCATGTACAAATCAAACTGCCTTTCTTTATCCACCCTCCCCCATAACACTTCCCAACCTTTAATAATCACTGTTATATATTCAGGTCAACCTTTTTAGCTTCCATATATGAGAAGGAACTTATAGTACTCATTTTGATGTGTACAATTTAATTCACAAAGGAATGTCCTCTAATACCATCCTTCTTTGCCACAAAAGACAGAATTTCTTTCTGATTTATGAATGAGTGTTCCATTGTCCCCATATGTGTGTGCATATACATATTTATGTATATCACATATATATGTATCACATTTTCTTCATGTGTTCATCCTTTGATGGACACCTAGATTAAATGCACATCTCAGCTCTTGAAAATAGCATAGCAATAAATCTGGATGTACAGATGTTCCAACCATTCAGATGAAAAATAGATTAATATAAAATATGTTTTATATATCTATAGAATATTACATATATAAATAATGTATATTTCCATAATATAAAAAAACTTAACAACAAAAAGCCCCAAGTAATCCAGTTTTAAAATAGGCAAATGCTCTAAACAGATATTTCTCAAAAGAAGAAATACAAATGACTTAAAAATACATGAAAAACTACTCAATATCACTAGCCATCAGGGAAATGCAAATCAAGACTACTATAAGACATCATCTCACCCCACTTAGAATGACTACTATCAAAATTTTAGAAAAGGAATAACTATTCTGGCAAGATGTGGAGAAAAAGTTTCTCTTACATATTGTTGGTGGGAATGTAAATTGGTACAGCCATTCTGGAAAAGAGTGTGAAGGTCCAAAGAATAAATAGAAGTAGTTCTAACTCCTCTTCCACATGTCCCCTTCTAGTATATATTAGAGGAAGTATCATCATTCCAAACTCTTACCACTTTGCATTTCTTGGTCAATCCAGCTAATGGTTTGGCGACTTTTATGATATTTTCAAAGAACTGCCTTTTGTTTTCATTGATTGTATTTCTTCTTCTCTATTTCATTTGTTTCAACATGGGTTTTTACTATTTTCTTCCTTATGCCTATGTTTTTGTTTTAATTTCCCCTTGTTATTCAACACTTTACAATTTACATGAGACTATTGGCTTGAGATCTTTCTTTTTATAAAACCTATACATTTGTAGCTATATGTTTCCAAATGCTGCTTTTGTTGCCTCTCACAAGTGCAGTTCAACATTTCTTCACTTTAATTCATGTCAAAACCACTTCTAATTGCCTTTTTAAATAATAATTTTAGTCATCAATGGATTTTTTAAATTTCATTTATTTATTTATATGCAGTGCTGAAGATTGAACCCAGGGCCTCATCACATGCCAGGCAAACACTCTACCACTGGGCCACAACTCCAGTCCATCTAATGGCCTCTCATATACCATCTTTGACGCTTGACAACTATATCTAGGAGTCTTTGGGTTAATCTGCACATAGGTCTGAGTTTCACAGTTTTCTGTTCGTTATTGATTTCTGGTGTCATTCCTTGAGAGTTGAGGAATGTATGCTGGATTGTATCTATCCTGACGACTTTTTCTTGAAATGCATAATTAATTACAGCACAGACTATGGACTGGTTTACCCAGAGATGATATTCCAATATACAAAATGGTAAGAGATCAGGGAATTGAATCCTGTTCCTTTGCTCCCTCCAATGACATTGATGGGGCCACTGATCCCTTGCTATGGTGGCCATGGCCCCCTGAGCAGATACCAGGTACAGGTCACAAAGGGAATGGCTGCTGGTTGAGCAAATGAATGATTTTATTCTTCTGAATTTTTTTTTTAGAAAATGATGATTGCTTGAAGGATGTTGCCTTTTCACCAAGTTTCTTTTTGTTTTTGTTTTCCATGTTTCCTCTAGTACTCTTTCCATTACTTAGCACAGTGTTTAAAGTATTAAATATGTTCAGGTTTAAAAAACACATTCTGGAATTTTTTTACAAATGTGGTTATGAGGATGAAGGAAAGATGCCTAGATGATAAGCAGAAGGTAAAATATGGGTGGTGGTGATGTGAGGGGGCTCACTTGCTGACCATTTATTGGGCTATGTACATCTGATTTGTGCAAATATATAAATATACATAGAGTTTTGTGTGCAGTGCTGGGGATTGAACCCAGGGCCTCATACAGGCTAGGCAAATGCTCTATCACAGAGCTGCATTCCTCAGCTCCTCTCCGTATGGTTTTTAAGGTTGATGGAATACTTCCACATTTGCACTGGAGAGTTTTTACATTTTGGAAAGAATGAAGGTCAGATTTTTTAAAAGACAAATGGAGAATGAGTTATATTGACAATGTTTACCACAATAATAGACATGATAAGATGTCTTGGAATAAATGTTGTTCAGATAAAAAACCTTATCACTTCCCTTCCTTTCAGTAAACTGTCAAAATAAAAATACTATTTAAAAGTTATTTTACTGTTAAAAAAATTTCCCCATATCTTAGATTGGTGGAGAATAATTACAAGTCCAAGCCTCTTAGCTCTTAGTTGACACATTCTTCAGGGGAAGGTCCTAGTGGGCACCTGGTGAAGTATGGGCATGTTAAATCTGAGCCCTCTCCTGGCCCTGATTGGGCAGTGCTCTTCTGTGAGCACCAAGGTGATATGCTAACCCAGCTTTGTCTTCATGCTGCCTTGAGGAGGGCACAAGGATGTCTGCAGGTCAGGGAGGCAGGACAGTGGACTCCAAGTGCCACTGAAGGCTAAATCATGCTCTTGATGGATGAAGAATCTGATGATACATAAAAAAAGCTAGAATCATCTTTGAAACCATCAGGTTTATTCGATGTGACCATTGAATAAGAAATAAGGCAGAACAAAAGGAATTGAAGTCCAGGACTTCTTCCTGGGCAAGCAGGTGCAACAGGAGGAAGAGTTGGCCATGCTGTGGCTGGAAGACAGACAAACTCAGCATCAGGGAGAGCAAAGTCCAAAAGCTATTGGATGCCATAGCTGGATTTCTCCCAGGGAAATATTTTGCTCTCCAAGGTGTATAGATGGACATTTTGTTCACTTGTGCATCAAGCAACTCTAGCACTTTTTCTGGTCTTAAAGGAGCCATTTTGATAAAGGGAGGTGAAATACCATATTCCTGATAAACTTCTGACTTCATGACTGACTATCATTTACATTTCCCTTTCTGCTTCCAGCACCGTGTAGATTTTCTTCAGTTAATGATTAACTCCCAGAATTCCAAGGACACGGAATCCTACAAAGGTAACCAAGAATGTTTCATGGTCGATTGACAGGGAAGCTCAGAAGGAGGGGGTTATCCTGAAAATATATGCTTTTTCCATGGATTTTCACCAAATTCCAGAAAAATACACATTTGGATATTGCAAATAGTGCCCAGACGTACTTTCTGGAAACATACAGGTGTAATAATGTTCAAAATTTTCTATGATTTATCAAAATGCATAAAATACATTCTACTGTCATGAATAACTAATTAGAGCAAACTTAAAATTTTTTTAACAAACTTGAAGGAAAACTAGGAGGAAGCATTTCAGTCTTGAAGTCAGTCAGTTATCTTGAGCTATGTACATCAGAACAAATGCTGATTCTCAGCCTCATCCAGACCCACTGCATCAGAACATCTGCCTGGATATTTGCATCTGGACATTCAATCAGGACATTCAATCTCCCAATAGTGATGATGGTCACTGGCAATACTGGGTGAAAATGTATTCACTGGCTTCATTTACTGTAAAGCTTTACTTTCCCTTTTAAATTTTTAAAAATCTTGTGGGGGAAACCTCTGAGGCTTTGTAAACATCCTCTTCCTCAACATACTTTCACCTTCTAGTTTTATCATCCATGGGTGATTTTTGACAGAAAGCATTTGAACGATGATGGAGTCAAACTGCTGTTTTTATTATTCCATCATCTATTGTACATTTATGAATTGGTATTAGATGGTAAGAGAGAGAGAGTTCCAATATTATTTATCAGTGCAATGTTATATGCTATATGAATTTATTCCCTATGCTACCATTTTGTATTTTGATGATCAAATTATTTTGGGTTTGTCCTAAGTCCTTTAAGAACTTCTTCCTCCTCTTCCTTCTTCTTGTCCTTCACCTTGTATTCCTCCTCCTCCTCTTCTCATCTTATAATTGTATTGTTAAAATTGACTGTATTTTATAGCAGCTTTAGTTTCACAGCAGAACTAAGCGGAAGGCACAGAAATTGCCCATATCCATTCTTTCTCTACATTCATATGTTGCCCCAATTACAAACACTGTTCACCAAAATGGCATATTTGCCACAATCAATGAACCTTCATAGATAAGACACCTTCCCCCAAAGTTCATAGCTTAACATATGGGTTCTTTCTTGAGTTTGAACATTTTATCAGTTTTACTACCTGTTTATATGGTATACATCCACATTATAGTAACATGCACAGTATTTCATGTTCTTTTCACATATTCTTTTGGGAGAACATTCTCACTTTTTGGTGCAAGATATTTCAGGTTTCTCTTCTATTTTCTCTGATCAACCCTGGAATCACCCATTTCTCTAGGAGCTCTGGCTCCACTCAGTGAGAGATGATAGTTAGAAACACAAATCTAGAAGCTTCATGTGATCATTACTACTGTTGTTTCTTCTAGATCCCTTTTATGGACAGAGCTAAGAAAATAAAATATACTTTTACAGACTGGGCAATATGAATATTTCTCTGTGTATCCATGTCCATGGTCTAAACAGCAGTCCTCCCCACTGCTTCCACTGCAACTTTCGGTGATAAAGGAAATACTCAATATATGTATTATTCATACAATAACCACTAGACAGATGTGGCTACTGAGCATTTGGGACATAGGTAGTGTTACTGAAGAATTGAAGTTTAAATTGTTATTTAGTTTTTTTTATTAACTTTTTTATTTTAGTTCATTGTACACAACTGGAGTACAACTATCATTTTTGTGGTTATACAAAAAGTAGAATTATACAATTTGCTTATATTGAAAAATGGAAAATGTTCCTATTTTCCTGATTTATATTGTCTTTTAGCTGCCACTAATATGGTATTCTTAACCAGACCTATATCTACAGGACTTACTGATAAAAGAAATTAAAGAAATTTCTGCTGTATTCAGTGTTAGAGCTTGTGTAAAAGCTCCTCATGTGATACTGTTAGCTACAAGTAATGATTTAAATATTATTAAAGATAAAAATTCCTACTCCATTCAATGTAATCATTGTATTATAACAAACTGCATTAATGCTACCATTCCCAAACAATATTCTGCTTTCATGATTGCACATCAGCCTTCTTAAGCTATGCTTCCTGTATTGTTAGAAGAAGAATGGCATGATGACCCAGGAACTGAAGTTCTCAAAAGGCTTCTTGAATTAATGAGACCTAAGAGATTTGCAGCTGCCTTGATTTTAGGAATAACTGCATTGATTAGCATTATTACTGCTTTAGCTGTTTCTACCACTGCCTTAGTACAAGAAATTCATACTGCTTGTCATGCTAATGACTTAGCTCATAATGTTTCCATTGCCCTGGCTGCCCAAGAAAAGATAGATAAAAAATTAGAAACTAGAATTAATGCTCTAGAAGAAGCCATTTTATATATAGGTAATCAGATTCAAAATATTAGAACCCAAATGACCACTAAATGTCATGCTAAGTTCAAATGGACTTGTGTAACTCCCCTTCAAGTAGG
>JAJEJO010032681.1:0-11365 GCA_020662805.1 Glaucomys volans
TCAAATCTGAAGGTAAGTTTTGCTGGGTATAAGATTCTTGGTTGGCATCCGTTTTCTTTCAGAGCTTGAAATATGTTGTTCCAGGCCTTTCTTGCTTTTAGGGTCTAGGCTGAGAAATCTACTGATATCCATATTGGTTTCCCCCTGTAGGTAATCTGATGCTTTTCCCTCACAGCCTTTAAAATTCTATCTTTGTTTTGTATGTTAGGTATTTTCATTATAATGTGCCTTGGTGTGAATCTGTTGTAATTCTGTGCGTTTGGTGTCCTGTAAGCCTCTTGTAATTGATTTTCCATCTCATTCATCATATTTGGGAAATTTTCTGATATTATTTCATTGAACAGATTATTCATACCCTTGGTTTGTATCTCTGTGCCTTCCTCAATCCCAATAACTCTTAAATTTGGTCTTTTCATGATGTCCCATATTTCTTGGAGGTTTCGTTCATGATTCCTAACCATCTTCTTTGTTTGTTCGACTTTGTTTTCAAGATTAAATATTTTGTCTTCATTGTCTGAGGTTCTGTCTTCCAAGTGATCTATTCTGTTAATTATGCTTTCTATTGAGTTTTTAACTTGGTTTATTGTTTCCTTCATTTCCTTGTTTCCTTCAAATATTTGTTTGTTTTTTTCTCCGAACTTCTATCTCTTTATTGAAATGATTTTTTGCTTCCTGCAATTGCTCTATTAGCTGATTATTCATAGCCTGAATCTGCTCTCTCATCACATCATTCTCTTCTCGGATCATTTTAATTATGAACATTCTGAACTCCCTTTCTGTCATTCCTTCTACCATGCTGTCTTTGCGTTCTCTTGATACATCATTTAGGTTTGATTGGGACACTTTCTTCCCATGTTTTCTCATGTTGCTCATGTATCTTCCCCTCTAGTAATGCAAGTCAGAGTGATTGCGATTTCCCTGTAAAGACTTAAAGTGTCCCTGCAGATTTCCAGTAACTCACCTGATGTTTGAGGAGGTGCTTGATCAAGTGGTGACTCAAGAAAGCTGCTGTCCCACTACCTCCAGGTTGGGAATGATCAATGCTTCTGGGCAGAGGCAGTCTGGTGTTGATAGACAATCAGATACAGCAAGGTGCTAGACCCCTGGCCACGGTGTGGACCTGGGCACTAGACCAAGTTGGGGTGGGGGCACAAAACTGCTCAGTGATGGAGACACTGGGCTTGAGAGCCCAGGCAGGCCTGAGCTCCTCGCTGGGGGCTCAGTCAGTGGCAGGTGGTCACTCTCTGCCAGGGAAGCTGTAAAATAGCGCTGAAGGGCCCAAACTCCCTGCTGGAGCCAGCGACTCCCTCCGCTCCAGGCCAGACCTCCCCAGGAGACACCGTGCAGTGGCTGGGAAGACCGGAGCTCAGCTCTGAGGACTCAGGCAGTCCCAGATAGTCGCTCTCTGCCAGGGAAGTTGCAAAATGGCGCTCGAGATTTTGTATTTTTTTGGAGTATAAATTTTCAAAATAGTTTCTAATTATGTTTTGTATTTCAATAGTGTCTGTTGTGATATTTCCTTTTTATCACAAATTTTAGTCATTTGAGTTTTCCCTCTCCTTCTTTTCATTAGTGTAAGGGTTTATCAATTTTGTTTATTTTTCAAAGAATCAACTTTTTGTTTTGTCAATTTTTTGTTTCTTTTGTTTCAATTTCATTGATTTCCCCTCTGATTTTAATTATTTCCTGTCTTCTACTACTTTTGGTGATGATCTGTTCCTCTTTTTCTGGGGCTTTGAGTTGTAATGTGAGGTCATTTATTTGTTCACTTTTATTTCTTTTATTGAATGCACTCCATGCAATGAATTTTCCTCTTAGCACTGTTTTCATAGTATCCTAGAGCTTTTTATATGTTGTATCATTGTTCTCATTGATCTCTAATAATTTTTTTATTTCCCCCCAATGTCTTCTGTTATCCATGCATCATTCAACAGCACATTATTTAATCTCCAGGTGTTGGAGTAGTTTCTGTTTTTTATTTTATCATTGATTTCTAATTTCATTCCATTATGATCTGATAGAATACAAGGTAGTATCTCTCTCTTTTTGTATTTGTTAAGAGTAGCTTTGTGGCATAACGTATGGTCTATTTTAGAGAAGGATCCATGGGCTACTGAGAAGAAAGTGTATTTGCTTATTGATGGATGGAATATTCTAAATATGTCGGTTAAGTCTAAATTAGCGATTGTGTTGAGTTCTATGGTTTCTTTCTTCAAATTTTCTTGGAAGATATGTCCAATGATGAGAGAGGTGTATTAAAGTCATCCAATATTATTGAGTTGTGGTCTATTTAGTTCCTGGAATTGGGAAGGATTTGATTGATGGACATGGATGCGCCATTGTCTGGGGCATAAATATTTATGATTGTTATGTCTTGCTGATTTATCCTTCCCTTAAGGAATATGAAATGTCCTTCTTTATTCCATCTAACTAGTTTTGACTTGAAGTCCACTTTATCTGATATGAGGATGGAAACCCCCACTTTTTTACTGAGTCCGTGTGCGTGGTATGTTTTTCCCCATCCTTTTACCTTTAGTCTGTGGGTATCTTTTTCTATGAGATGCGTCTCTTGGAGGCAGCATATTGTTGGGTCTTTCTTTTTAATCCAATCTGCCAGTCTATGTCTTTGATTGATGAGTTCAGGCCATTAACATTCAGGGTTGTCATTGAGATATGATTTGTATTCCCAATCATTTTGGCTTATTTTGGTTTTTAACTTGACTTGGTTTCTCCTTTATTTGGCTATTCCTTTAGGGTAGTTTCTCCCTATACTGGTTTACATTGTTGATCTTCATTTCTTCCTCATGGAATATTTTGCTGAGAATGTTCTGTAGTGCTAGCTTTTTATTTGTAAATTCTTTTAGCTTTTGTTTATCATGGAAGGATTTTATTTCATCTTCAAATCTGAAGGTAAGTTTTTCTGGGTATAAAATTCTTGGTTGGCATCCATTTTCCTTCAGGGCTTGAAATACGTTGTTCCAGGCCCCTCTTGCTTTTAGGGTCTGTGTTGAGAAATCTGATGATAACCGTATTGGTTTCCTCCTGAATGAAATCTGACTTTTTTTCTCTCGCAGCCTTTAAGATTCTACCTTTATTTTGTATGTTAGGTACTTTCATTATAATGTGCCGTGGTGTTGATCTGTTGTAGTTTTGTACATTTGGTGTCCTGTAAGCCTCTTCTATTTGAAGAGGCTTCAGATGTGGGAAATTTTCTGACATTATTTTATTGAACAGATTATTCATTCCTTTGGTTTGTATCTCTGTGCCTTCCTCAGTCCCAATAACTCTCAAATTTGGTCTTTTCAAGATATCCCATAATTCTTGTAGGCTTTGTTCATATATTCTTACCATCTTCTCAGTTTGGTCAACTTTGTTTTCAGGATTAAATATTTTGTCTTCAATGTCTGATGTTCTGTCTTCCAGGTGATCTAGCCTATTGGATATGCTGTCTATTGAGTTTTTAATTTGGTTTATTGTTTCCTTCATTTCAAGGAGTTCTGTTTGTTTTCTTTTCAGAATCTCTATCTCTTTATTGAAATGATCTTTAGCTTCCTGTAACTGTTCTTTTAACTGTTGATTGGTGCTATCATTCATTGCCTGCATTTCCTCTCTCATCACATCATTTGCTTCTCTGATCATTTTAATTATGTACACTCTGAACTTCCTTTCTGACATTTCTTCAGCCCTGCTATCATTGGATTCTGTTGATGTAGCATCTAGGTTTATTTGAGACACTTCCTTCTCCTGTTTTCTCATGTTGCTGATGTATCTTCCCCTCTATCCATGAGAATCTGAGCTTTTGCAGCTTCCCCCCTATAGACTTGTGGTGTCCCTGCAGGTTTTCAATACCTTACCAACTAGTCTTCAGTAACACTAGCCCACTGGCTGAGACCAGGCTAGGGTATGTCTGGGCCTCTGGGCTGGGCCTCCTGGTGGCTGCCCCCGTGCATAAGTTCCACAGGAGCACTTAGGGCCAATGTACCAGGTGCAGAAGTCTCAGGGGTCTGCGCCGGGCTGAGCCTGATGTCTGTCTCTGTGCCCATCTCCCTCAGTATTTATATTTCTTAGATTTTTCCCAGCAAAATACTACTATAGGTTTTGGTTGTTTGGTTCATATGTTGAGAAGTTCTGTGCTTTGGAATTGAATTCACCTGTCCCTTAAGAGTATTTTAATCTAAAGGTTCTCTGTTTTTCCTTGCATTTATTAAAACAATGGAGTCGTTTGTCCTGAAGAGCTTCTTACTAGTGCATTTGGTTGTTGCAGATTGTGTCCCTATGTTCTCATTTAGCATTCTCCATGTATCACTCTCTTCCTATAAGTTATTAGTTACATTTAAGAGCTTGATCAGTTTCTGATTTTTGTTTGTGCACATGTGTGTATGTGTACATGCACACATATGAAGAACAGTTCAGAGGTGGTGTAATTCCATCAGGAGTTGTGCAAAATCTCTCATTATGTGGTGTGGGCAGTAATGGATGGTCATTGCTTGAATCCACTAATTCATCAAGAGGCATAAAATGTTGATATTCAGATTCTATCATTCTTTATTCATTAACTGGAATACTTCCTTCATTAACAGTTTATCCTTCCCTGAGGATCAATGTTTGATTCTCAATATGCTTAGTAGTATTCAAAGCAAAGGATTGAAAGCAATCCTCTGAAAGTGACCAATTGTTCTTTTCCGGAATCATTTAATAGTCATGCGTTGAATGAGTTTCAGTTCATTATCACCCCTTTTCTTCCCACTGTTCAAATTGTCCTATTCTTGGCTTTTGAGAGGGATCCTTTCCAAGTTGGTTCTGGAGTTGACTATGTTCTTTAGCATATATCTTTAGCTGTTCAGTTTGGATGAAACATTAGATGTTTGCTGCTTCAACCTCCTTCTTTTCCACTGAAGCTCATTTCTTCTCACCATTCAGAGACTTCCTGAGGGCCCTAATTATGTATTTATAACTAACTTCTTTCTTCTAATTGAGATGATTCATCATATTGTCTCAACACTGCAATCATTCTTGATTGACTTTAGAATATTTGGGGACTTTTTTGCTGTAACCGGACAATTCTAAGATAGCAATTAATCCATGTTTATAGAATCTGGGCTGAGCCCTAAAGTTATTCAGCATGTCATACCATTATTTTTCAACTCCTTTAAACTCAGAATCCCTTCAAGTTTTGTTCCTCATAATTGAGGGTAAACAGCATCATCTAAATATAATTGAGAAAACCAAAGTTACTGGGTTTTCTCCCTTGTAGCTGTTTTGATTCACTATTCCTGGGGTGAGAGAAAATATCTGAATGCTTTTTTCAGCCTCTCTACAGTGGGCTAAGGGGCACAAACAGTGAAATTGGAGTAAACAGTCACATAAGTATATGTGTGTGTGTGTGTGTGTGTGTGTGTGTGTGTGCTATATCTAATATGTAAATACATATACAATATCTAATATGTAAATACAATATACATATACAATATACAAAATTTACATTTATGTAAATGTATGTGTATAAAATGTATACATAGTATAAACCCTATGTAATCCCAAGTATATTCTTCATTTCATGGCATAAATTGCTTTATTTTACTTCCATAAGAACAAATTGCTTCCAGATATGAGACACTTAGGATAGATTCCTATTTTGTGAATAATTTGAAGAAATTGCTTGTAATAAAAGAGAAGGTTCAGAAGAGACTGTGTTCATTCCAATCCTGTAAAACTTTCTGAGATACACAGTAAGAAGTTTCAGCAATGCAGCTCCATGAACAGCTGCAGAGAGTTGATGTCTTCACAGTGGAACTGTTTCTGTCACACTCGAAGCCAGAAGTAGCCTTTCTTTGTTTTCCCTTTTTCTTTTATTCTCCATTCCCTCACCCTCTCCTCCCTTGCACTGGTGGAGTAAAGCTGTCCATGAGTTGCTGTGACAGGTAGAGCACAACCTCCTGGGAATCCCAGGAGATGAGGGTCCATGCTCATCTAAACCTCAGGTCACTAGGAACTGTCCTACAGCACTCCAGTTTACAGCCATCTACCTTTCTGGTTGTCATCCTGCAGGGATTTTATTAACTGAGATGATGGAAGTGGGCGTAATTTCCTTAACTATCTGATGGCCTCTGCTGTTCTCCCTCTAAGGAAAAAAATCCTGTATTTCTAGAAAAAATCCCAGTTAAAGCAAGTACTGAATCTCTTTAACATATTGATCATCTTTCATGCTTTGAAGTCAAGAACATATGTGAATTGATTGTGAGCACTCTGAGATACCCTGGTCCTCTTAAATTCATTCCAAACACCTTTTGATTTTAGAAAATGATGTCTTGTTTATATCTCACATCCTAGGAACTGGGGATTAGTTCATGTTTTCAAAATACATTAAACCTTAACATGTCTACATATGACCTGTTTAATGAATGTTTCCTTTTATCATAAAAGTAACAATTTTATTGAAGAATATCTGAAAAATCATAAGAAAATCTCAAAAAAGAAAATAAAAATCACCTTGAACATGTTATGGAAGCAAGAATGAGGGACAATGAGTGTAAGAGATGAAGACTGCTTCACATTAACAAGCACTCCTCCTGAAATAACATATTATGATATAATTTAAGGAAGTTATAAGGCCCTACCTAGGTAAAATTATCTGCCAGGTTGACATGGAAAGAACTAGAAAAATAACTACTAAAAACTACTTTGGAAACATTTAATTTAGGAAACCAGATAACTTAGCAGGTGTCATGAACTCGGTAGACATTAGATTCATAGGTACACAGGTCATGGGCTTGTGTCATAGGTAAGAAACACTGAGCTCAGGAAACCAAATCCTCTATATTGGCTCCAGCACACCTTCTCTCTTCCTGAGAGGGAAGATTTTATCTTCCCTGAAAGGGAAAATGAAGATATTATCATTATCATACTGGATGGTAAACAAAACCACTCCTTATGCCAGAAGCAAAATACTTCGAAGACAGTGTTCTAGACAAATATCCTTAAAAATAAAATGGGGAGCAATGGATGTACAGAAATGAGAGCAACCCTTACAGAATTGTCTGCCAAAAGAAAACTGAAGCACAGGGAGGTTGAATGGTGGTCTTAGGCCCCAGGACTAAGTAGTACCAGAGCCAAGATCCTAAGCAGTCTACGTGGACCATACTCTTAAGCTGGGCTTGTTAACCCAGGGCTTGTTTTTGTATAACAAATGAAGCAAGAATGATTTTCTGATTCATAAAGGACTGTAAAAAAAACAAACAATAGACATTGATAGACATTGAATAGACATTGAATGTGTCTAGATAGACACTCACTGAATGAGGCCAACAGACACTAAATATTTACATAAAATGCTTACCAACCTGTGCACTTAAGTGGCGCTCTTGAGCACCCCTATCAAATGGTTAGTGTGGTGTATGTATGGGGGGGGGCCTATTTGAGGTGTGAGGTGTGAGATAAGGAGGGCATGAAGTGAAGATTGAATCAGGCCTTGAAAGGTGAATAGGAGCTGGATAACGAGAGAAGAGCAAGCAGATTGCATGAAGAAAACCTTCCCTGGATGAAGAAATAGCAGTTTGAGAGGAAAGCTCAGTGATGACAACACTGCACACGTTTTTGCACATCAGGCCCAACGTGCTTGTCGTCCCTGAGTGCTCTGCACTGAGCCAGTGCATGGTACGGGGGAAGAGATATGGGAGGAATCCTTGTGAGGTGGCTGAAATATGGCCACTTCAACCACTCCAAGTTTCTCAAACCAGAAGCCTTGGAGGCATTCTTAATTCCTTTCTTTTTCCTGCTCCATGTCAAAGCCATCTAGGACAAACTCCAAAAAGCTGCTGAATCCAACTGCTACTTCTCTCCAGGCACACTTCTGAGATTCCAGCCAAGTTAGAAGAGCCCCCTGAACTGATCTCTTTTAACACTGCCTGCTCACTTTCTCTTCTATGCTGTGGTCAGTGTGTTAGGTTTCAAAACTCAAGTCAATCCTCCTATCCCAATCCTATGATGGTTTCTCAACACATTAAAAAAAAAGTTCAACTCCTTATGGACCTGCCCTACTTTTCAGCCTAATTTTTTTCATTTCACTGTTATTCACTTATGTTTCTCAAATTCACCTCCTTGGAGACGCATCCTCTGATTGACATCATTAACACTGTCCTCATGCCTACAATGCTGTAGACCTGGACCCTGCTTTATTTTCTCCAAGGTACCCTTTCTTAAAACACATCACTGTTTGGTTCATTTTTTGTAACATCTCTCTTCAGCCCTCACTAGAAGGAGGATTCCTGAGGGCAAGGACTGGGTCTTGTTTAGTCCTCATTCTCTGCGCCTGAGGAAGTGTCTACTGCATTATGGGAGTGTGAGTGCATATTTGTTGAAATAATTTATACATGAATTTATGAGCCTCATGTGAAAACACACCATGTATCTCCTATGATTAAAGAAAACCCTAGCAGTGAGGTAGATAAGCTGATCCTATTGGTGACAGAAGTTGGCAAGAACCACCTGGCTATTCTGACTGTCCAGGAAGGAAGTAGCTATGGAGGAAGGGATGCACAGATATTTGGGACAGGGGACCTGGTGTGCCCCTGATCAAATCCCACCTTCTGTTTATAACTGACACTGGTCATTGGCATGCAATGTGGACTGTTTTGGGTCCCTTTGAATGACTGGCATCTGGTGAAGAGACTTCATGGATGCCTGGAAATCTGCTAATTATAACCAATTTGTTTATACATTTGGAATTTTTTTGTTTTTCTAGACCTCTAAAGGACTCCAAAAATAATCAGCAGAGGGCACTAGAAATTTCTGACAGCATGAGTTAATCTCACAATTTAGTGTAAGAATGTTATATACATGAGATGGCCTACAACATGATCTAAAGTGGATTCCATGCACATATCGCCCCCAAGAGGTTCAATATTTTATTTGCAGTTCAAAGCACAGAACTCCTATTAGGACTTTGAAGTTATTGCTCAAGTATTATTTGGCATAAAATGTGTACCTGTCAGTATGAGAGTAAAATTCTGTTTGTTCAAGTTCATTACAGATGATTCTTTTCTCTCCAACTAAAGCCAACTAATTCAGTGTGTCATCAACTGTACCAGTTCTTTGTAGTCATTAAATTTTTTTTTTTTTAAGCAGGGCTGGGGATTAGAACTCAGGGCCCTCTGCTTGCAAGGCAAACACTCTACCAACTGAGCTATTTTCCCAGCCTGTAGTCATTAAAAATTTGATGGTGGATGTTAGGGTTTGGATGTGCATTGTCTCCAAAAAACTCACATGTGAGACAATGCAAGAAGGTTCAGAGGAGAAATGATTGGATTGTACGAGCCTTAACCCAAGGAGTGATTTAATCCCCTGATAGGGATTAACTGAGTGGTAACTGAAGTTGTAGGGTGTGGCTGGAGGAAGTGGGATTGGGGTGTGACTTTGGGTATATATTTGTATCTGGCCAGTGAGGACCTTTCTCTCTGCTCCCTGATCACCATGATGTGAGCTGCTTCCCTCTGCCACCCTCTCCTTCCATGATGTTCAGCCTCACCTCAAGCCCCAAGAAATGGAGCAGCCTTCTATCGACTAAGATCTCTGAAACCATGAGCCCTCAAATAAAATTTTCCTCTTCTATAATTATTCTGTTTGGGTTCTTTTAGTCACAGCAGCAAAAAAGCTAACTAAAACAGTGGGAGGGGAGAAAAACAGTAATTTATTCAGTTGTGTTTAAGACCCTGGGACCAGAAAAGGAAGTGGGACTCAGGTATTAGTTTGGGGAAGGGGAAGGAGCAATTGTGTGGCATGAAAAGAAATGGTGTGGCAGATGTGGCCCAGAGGCCACAGCTTGCTGATCAGATTTAGAGTACCACACAAACATGACAGGGATGTTCGAAGGGCAGGACTTGCCAGTCATTTGTCCCAAACTAACACTCCCTTGTGTATGAGCCACCATCTGTTGATATAATTGAGCACACTTGTTAGTAATTTCAACAAACTAACATCAGATGATCCCTACTGCTAGAAGATTTGGTCATTGTGTGCTTGCTTTTTAAATACTGTTAATTTTTCCAAATAAACAACCTTTAGGTGGTATTCAGATTTTACTCAGCAATGTACCCTTCTATGAAGATGGAAATAATAGGTTATAGAATGATAACCTGAAGAGAGGGATAAGTCTATCTTTTAGATAATTGAAATATGAATTCAAAGAATTCCATACATATGCCAGAGACTTTGTTCAAAGCATTCAAAGAGTACTTGTTTATGTTCACATGAAGTACAACCACATAGAGATCCTAATCAAACTAAAGGATCTGACTTCGGAACAGACTTCCTCAACATGACCACCAGAGCACAAGAAATAAAAGGAAGAATCAATAAATGGAACAGATTCAAACTAAAAAGCTTTTTCTCAGCAAAAGAAACAATCAATACTGTGAAAAGAGAGCCTACAGAGTGGGAAACAATCTTTTCCACACACACTTCAGACAGAGCACTGATCTCCAAAATTTATAAAGAACTTACAAAACTTTACACCAAAAATACAAAGAACCCAATCAAAAAATGGGCTAAGGAACTGGGCAGACTCTTCACAGAAGATGATATACAGGTGATCAACAAATATATGAAAAAGTGCTCATCATCTCCAGTAATTAGAGAAATGCACATTAAAACCACCCTAAGGTTTCATCTAACGCCAATTAGAATGGCTATTATCAGGAATACAAGCAATAATAATTGTTGGTATGGATGTGGGGGAAAAGGCACACTCATACATTGTTGGTGGAGTTGCAAATTGGTGCAGCCACTCTGGAAAGCAGTATGGAGATTCCTCAAAAAACTTGGAATGGACCCACAATTTAACCCAGCTATCCCACTCCTTGGTTTATACCCAAAAGTCTTAAAATTAGCAAAGTATAGGGATGCAGCCACATTTATGTTCATAGCTGCTCAATTTACAATTGCTAGATTGTGGAACCAACTAGATGCCCTTCAATTGAAGAATGGATAAGGAAACTGTGGCAAATATACACAATGGAATATTACTCAGCCATAAAGAAGAATACAATTATGGCATTTGCTGGTAAATGGGTGGAGTTGGAGAAATATCATGCTGTGAAATAAGCCAAGCCCCCAAAATCAAAGGCCTAATGTTTTCTATGATCAGTGGATGTTGATACATATTGGGGGTGGTTGGAGGAGTTATGGGGGAATGGAGGAAGTATGGGTGGTATAGAGGAAAATAGGATGGGAGGGGGTGGGGGAAGGAAAGATAGTAGACTGAGACAGACAGTATTACCCTATGTATATGTAAGATTATATGAATTGTGTGAATCTACATTGTGAAAAAAAGACATATTTCCTGTTGTATAATTATATCAAATGGGTTCTA
>JAJEJO010032684.1:3324-16825 GCA_020662805.1 Glaucomys volans
TTTCTTTCTTTCTTTCTTTCTTTCTTTCTTTCTTTCTTTCTTTCTTTTTCTTTTTCTTTCTTTTTTTTTTAACCAGGGATTGAGCTCAGAGGTACTTAACCACTAAGCCACATCCCAAGCCATTTTTGAATATTTTCTTTAGAGACAGGGTCTCACTGAGTTCCTCAGTCCCTTGTTAAGTTGCCAAGGCTGGCTTTGTACTCGCAATCCTCCTGCCTCAGCCTCCTGTGCCACTGAGAATACAAGCCCAGCTAGCTTCAGTATTTGAATTACCTTTGCTGCAAAAGTTTTGGTCTTCTTTATTTCCATCTTCACTTACCTTTTTTTAAAAAAATTTGTTCTAATTTGTTGTACATGACAGTAGAATGCTTTCATACATTTTGATAGATCATACACAAATGGAGAATCATCTCTCAGTTTTCTGATTATACATAATGTAGGATCACAATGGTCATCAGTAATATTTAATTTTAAATTTATCTTTTCATTTCTTTTTTGACTCACTAGATGTTTAGCAGCATATTGTTTAATTCCCAGGAATTTGTTAATTTTTCAAAATTGCTTCTGTTACTAATTTCTGGTTTCATACTTTTGAGTTTGGAAAAAATAGCTATATGACCTTAAATTTGTGAAGACTTGTCTTGGGGACTAACATAGGACCTGTCTTGAGAAAGTTCTCTGTGTGTGTGTGTGTGTGTGTGTGTGTGTATAATGGAAAGTTCTGTATACTCCTAAGAAGAATGTGTATTTTGCTGCTACTGAATGAAACATTAGTTCAATTTGATATAAAATATAGTTTAAGTCTGATGTATCTTTACTAAGTTTCTGTCTGAATGATCTGTCCATTGCTCTAATTATGGTATTAAAATCCCCAGCTATCATTGTCTTACAGACTTTCTCAGAGTCTTCTGATCCACAATAATTACTTATATATTTATGTTCTCTGACATTTTATACAAAAATTTACAATCATTACATCCTTTTGATGATCTGACCTCTATCACAGTATAGTGATCTCCTTTACTTCATTTTATGGTTTTTTACTTAAAGTGTGTTTTATCTGAATTTTTACAGCTACCACTGCTCTCTTTTGGTTTTCATTTGCATAGAGTTAGCTTTTTCTATCCTTTTACTTTCAATTTATATATGTCCTTAAAGGAGAGGTGAATCTCCTGGAGGCAACAGAGTTGTGTCTTATTTTTTAATCCACTCAGTAACATTAGGTCTTTTGATTGGGCAATTTAATCCATTTCTATTCAAGATAATTATTAATAGGTAAGGATTTACTACTAGCCATTTTCTTAATCCTTTCCCACTTGCTTTGTAATCCTTTGTTCTTTCTTGTTCTCCTGCTGCCTTCCTTTGAAAATAGGGTAATTTTCTCTAGTGATATGCCTTGATTACTTGGTTTTTATCTTTTGTGTACCTATATACGTTTTTGCTTCATGGTTACCATGAGGCTTACATGGAAACATCTTGTAGTTATAACAGGCTACTTGAAGCTAATAATATTTTAATTTTGATCACATTCAAAATCTATACTCCTTTATGTTTTCAGTGTCACAATTTATACCTTAAGATTGTATATCCCTTTACAATTATTGTAGCTATTAGTATTTTAAGAGTTTATTCTTTAAACCTTCATACTAAAGATATGATTTTTTCACACAATTGCAGTACTAAAGCATTCTGAGTTTGTGTGCTTAACCAATGAGTTTTATACTTTCATGTTTTCCTGTTACTAATGACTTGTTCATTCACAGTCCCACAGAGTGAAAGAATACCATATGTATCACAGGATGTAATATGAAAGGGCAGAAAAGGAAAATGAAGCTTAATTTCCCATAATAATCACCCCAATCCCATCAATAAAGACAGAGTCCTCATATCCCTATCACCTCACAAAGGTCCAACCCCTTAACACTACCAAAATGGCAACCAAATTTCAACATGGGTTTTGAAGGAAAGGTATTTTCAAACTATAATAGTGTGAATGATTGTGTCTCTCAATAATTTTTATATTCAAACCTAATTCTCAATGTATTGGTTTTAAGAGGACTGGGGTCATTTTAAGGTCATGGGGTCATTTTAATGACTGGGGTCATTTAAGCAGGTCATGAGGGGAAAATGCTCATTAATAGAATTAGATTTCTCATGAAACAACCCAAACAAGGAGGTGAAAGAATCATATGATGCAAATTATAGAGCCCGAAAGAAGGAAATTGAAGAAGAACTTAGAAGATGGAAAGACTTCCTGTGTTCTTAGAAAAGCAGAAGTAACATTGTCAAAATGGCCATACTACCAAAAGCTATTTCCAGGTTCAATGCAATTTCCATCAAAACACCAACGACATTCTTCACTTAACTGAAAAAAAAAAACAGTCCTAAAATTTATATGGAAAAATAAAAGACCCAGAATAGCAAGAGTAATACTTAGCAAGGAAACAACACTGGAGGCATCATAATACCTGATCTCAAATTATTCTACAGAGCTATAGTAACAAAAACAGCATGGTATTGCCATTGACACAGACAAGAAGACCAATAGAATAGAACCACAACACAGAGAAACCTGCATAATTACAGTCATCTGATACCTGATAAGGTTGCCAAAAACATGTTGGAGAAAAGATAGACTTTTTAGCAAATGGTGCTATGAAAATGGAATATCCATAAATAGAAGAATGGAACTAGATCCCTATCTCTCACCCTGAACAAAGCCAACTCAAAATATATCAAAGAACTAGAAATTAGACCAGAAACTTTTCAACTGCTAGTAAGAAACATAGGGTAACACTCGAACATACAGGTACAGGTACCCACTTCCTTAAAAAGATCCTCAGTCCCAAGAAATAAAAGCAAGAAGTAATAAGTAGGATGCCATCAAATTAGAAAACCTGCACAAAAAAGAAACAAGAAAGTGAAGAGAGAGAGCCTATAGAATAGGAGAAAATCTTTGCCAGTGACTCCTCCAACAGGGGATTACTATCTAGAATATATGAAGACCTCAAAAATCTTAAAACCAAGTGAACAAATAGCCTAATTAATAAACAGGAAAAAGAAATAAATAGATCATTCTTAAAAAAAAGAAACATAAATGGTCAACAAATATATGAAAAAAATATTCAACATTTCTAGCAATTAGGGAAATGCAAATCAAACCTATATTGAGATTTCATCTTATTCTAGTCAGAATGGCAATCTTCAAGAATGTAAATAATAATTGGTGGGCATAGTGGTGCATGCCTGTAATATCAGTGACTCAGGAGGCTGATGCAGGAAGATCATTAGTTCAAAGTCAGCCTCAGCAACTTAGAGAGGGCCTAAGTGACTCAGCAAGACCCTGTCTCTAAATAAAATATTAAAAAGGGCTGGGGAGGTGGCTCAGTGATTATGTACCCCTGGGTTCAATACCTGATACCAAAAAAATGGGAACATAAATATTAATAAAAGATAGCAAGGAGTGGGGCAAAAGTTAGATGCATACATTGTTCTTGGGACTGAAAATTATTATACTCACTTTGAAAAGCAGTATGGAAATTCCTCGAAAGATTAGAAATGGAACCAGCATATGTCCCAGCTATACCACTCCTTGGAGTTTATCCAATACTATATTGATACAGGTATACTAATGTTTATAGCAGTGCAATTCACAATAGCCAAGTTATGGAACTAGCCTCAGTGTCCCTCAAGAGATTAATGGATAAAGAAAATGTGGTATATATACCCATTGGAACTATGTGTGTGTGTGCTCCTGCATCTCTGTGTGTGTATTTCAAGAATACATACATACATAATTCAAAAATGAAATTTGGCTTTTTGCTAATGGAAGGAACTAGAGAATATCATACTAAGTAAAATAAGTCTGACTCAGAAAGTAAAAGGTTGAATGCTTTATCTTATATGCAGAGAGCTTGAGAGAAATAAGTAGATAAAAGGGAGAGAATTCAATAAAAATTGATGAGAGAGCAGGGTAACAGAGGAAGTGAGTTATAGGGCAGGAGAAGGGATGGAAAAAGGAAACAAATGTGGAATAAAATTGACTAAATCATGGTATGTACATATATGCATATGCCACAGTGAATTCCATGTTTATGCATATCTACAAACAATAGATACATAGATTGAAGATCAGTAGAGTAATAGAAGAACAGCAGAAGAAGGGAGGAGAAGAGGGAATATGTATGTACTGGAGATTGTAATGAAGCAAATTATATTCCATGCACATGTGAATATGTCATAATGAACCTAACTATTATGTATAACTATAATCCATTAGCAAAAACATTTAGAAAAATTAATCTGAGCATGGTTTTTTGATTCTTTTTGCCTTCTCATCAGTATCGACATAGCTAAAGGGTGCCATTCATAAAACAGGGTGAGCCCTTACCAGGCACCAAACTGGTACCTTGATTTTGGACTTCCTGGCATCTGTATCTGTGAATAATAATATTCCTTCATTTATGAAGGCTAAGGTATTGTATTATAGCAACACAAATGGACATAGGTAGAAATCAGAACTAAGCAGTAGTATACTACTGTCTCAATAAGTAAAAATATGGAAGTGACTTTGAAATTGTATAGTGGGTCAAAACTTCATGAATGTAAAGGTACATGCTATAAAAAAATCACAGATTTCCATGATCCTGGGGAGACCTCAGAAGAAGAGGGAGCTATAGAGAAAGCCATAACTTCTTAGTGATTGCCTGTTGTGTGGTCAACAGAATGTTGGCAGAAGCATGGACTGTTACCACCAGTCTGGTGGAGTCTCAGAATGGCTTTTCTGATCTCAGATTCAAATGAGAAACATTATTGGAGACTACAGGGAAGGTGTTTTCCTGCCATAAGTTAGCAAACAAAACAAAGCAAAACAACACATGTGTCTGAATCATGTCTATGTCTTAATGTCCTACTTACTACTTTATGGAAGGCAAAACTCCCACGTGTTAAAATAGGATATCTGGCAAAAGAAATACCTACATAAAGCATGCAGAGTACAGCTTGGTTCCTCTTGACTGCTGACCATAAAACCCAAGAAAGAGATATAAGTTAAAGATGGAATTTATAGTCAAAGGGAAAGCAGAACTTTAGAAAATTAGAAAATTCTCTGTTAAAAAATTAGAAAAAATATTCAGGGTGAACTAGTGTATAGCTACATGAACATGTGATGAGGGTGTTAGTGTACACAGAAGGAAGTCAGATGAAGGACCACACATCATTTTAAAGCTCTTCAGGGCTCCCCTACCCATCAGAGGCTCAGAATACCAGAACGTTGGGGCAGAATGATGGTAAGCCTCCTCTCTCTGCAGTCAGGTGCTGTGATCCTTGGCTACTGTGATTACATGGCATAAGCCAACTGTGGATTGGTATAGGTTAGATTACCTCTCTTGGAGACACTGATGGTAAACCGTGACTGTGTCTATGTGGTGCTAACTGCTGGTGCACAGAGTGCTCAAACTGGGGTTCATCCCTGCCCTCACCTAAATTTCAAAGAATGGAGCTACCTGAAGCCTCTCAGACCTGGTCCAAGCAGAGATATGCTAAAGGGGTGGGGCCCCTCTAGATATTCTCCAATAGGGCAATGCTCAGTAGAGTCAAGGAGGTAGGGCTGCCCTTGGAGGTCCAAATTGGTAGAGCCACAGAAAAATGCAATCTAGCCTGGAGAAATCCATCATGTAACTTCAACTTGTGAGAACTGATATGTAAAGTGAACCCAGCGAAGTCATGGGGGAAAGCTGCCCTAAGGGTCTCACCCCCATCCAAGTGTGTCTGGAAAATAGAACAATCATCAAAGAAGATTAGTATGAAGCTTTAAGATTTAGTCTTTTTCCTGTAAGGTTTTGGACCTACATGGGATCAGTTACATTGCCCTTTTCTTTCTTGGTATTTCTCTGTTTCAGATTGAGAATGTCTATCCCATGCCTGTCCCAACATAGTATGTTGGAAGCTCATAACTTGTTTGATTTTTGCAGACTCATAGCTAGAGAGAAATTTACCTCAGGAAGAACCGTACCTTAGGTCTCACTCTTATCTGATTTACATAGCATTTAGAAGCAACTTTGAACTTAGACTTTAAAGTGGATGCTGAGATAAGATTTTAGAGGCTGTTAGGATTGAGCAGCTACATTTTGCTTATTAAAAGGACATGAATTTGGGAAGACTATGGGGAGGAATGCTCTGACAGGACTTCTGGTGACATCCTAAAACTTACATGGTGAATCATCCTCAGTATGTCCACATTAAGTGGTGGGACCTATGCTTAGATAATTAGGAGGAAAGGGCCCTCATGAATGGGAACATGGTCCACAAGACAGAGACCTGAGAGAGCTTGCTCAATCTCTTTTGCCCTTTCACCATGGAAGGACAGAGCTGGAAGATGCCATCTGTGTAGCAGGGAGCTAGCCCTCACCAGAACCAAACCTGCTTTCCCTCAGTTTTGAACTTTCCAGCCTCCCAAACTGTGAGGAATAAATTTGTTGGTTATAAACCACCCAGTTTAAGGTATTTTGTTGGCACACCTGAATAGAAAGACAGGAAAATTGGATTAATATACAAAGTGACCTCAAACCCATAGGAATTTCATGAAATACATGTAATATAGCCCTCAGTATCACACTAAGAATGTGACAAAAGTATCCAGAGAAGTGAGGCATAACTTTGTGGGATGTAGTTATTAAGTATTATTTTTTAAAAGAGGAAAACAAATGGGATCAGGAAATAGATAAGCATGGGGTCACACCCTACGGCTGTCACTGAGTTGCGGAGTAATCCAAAATAAGTTCCATGTTCTCCTTGCTCTTCAGGCCCCTCCAGTGGTAGAGAAATTCCACAGCAAGGATGATGAGGACAAGAATGGGGATGAAGGTGATGGCTGAAAGCAACATCATGTCATGATATTTGGGGGATTAATAATGTTAGAAGCACAGATGATTTGGAGGAAGACTGATTTAAAGATTATGCTCTATGAATTCAAATTCCTTTCGCCCCCTTTGTACTACAATAATTTCCACTTATTCTACAATTATTCCTTGCCAGGAACTGTCAGAAGGATTTCTCTTACATTATCTGAAGCAATCTTCATGAGTTAAATATGTCATCCCAACTTTAGACATGAATTATCCATAAAAGAAAGAACAAAAGATGGTCTAAAGGGAAAATTCATTTTGTACATGTAGTAATGTTATCATTCAAATTTAGTAATCCCTGATGTCCAAGCTCCCTGCTGTCTGCAGCTGGTTCTTTGACTACAGAACTTGGCATAATACTTAGCCTAGAATATATTATCATTACATATTAGCATAAATAAAAAGCAACTTCATATATAGGTAATGCTATTATTTTGATAATATTGCATTTGAGTTTCTAGGGTGAGAAAAAGCTGGTACTTAACAAAAAGTGTGGACTAGCAACTTAATGACCTGCAAGAAGGGCTTTTTAGGAAGCAATGATAATTCTTGTGAAGCATTGTGAACCATACCTGAAAAGTAGTGGCCTTTAGAAAACCACCTAAACAATCTGTCCTCCAGAAAGCCCTAATTGGAAAAGTGATGTTTAGAGGAAAGAACAGGATACCACTAATAACATTTAATAAAGCTTTGCCATTCAAAAACAATTATATGTGTGTTTGTGTGTGTGTGTATGTGTGTGTGTATATATGTATAGTACTGTTTCATGTAATCCTTATATCTACCCTGTGAGATAAATGTATATATGTTCCCTGTTTAAATGAGAATTGTGGAGGTTAAAAAGCTCTCATTCTCTGTAGCCATGAAAGCACAGCGCTTGCTGTCCTGTGGTCTTTCCTCTACATTCCACCATGTCCTGGCCACCTTTAAGCTCCTTGACCACAGTGTATCTGCCTAACATTCCTCTCCCTCTTTTTTCCTGTTCTGGGGACCAAACCCGGGACCTGGAGCATGGAAGGCAAATTCTCTACATCTGAGCTATTCTGCAGCTCACATTCTTCCTTCTGATTTTAATTATCCCGAGAGGCTCTGTATTAAATTCTAGCTTCACTGGGATGCCATCCCCTCTTCCACCACACCAGGAACTCCATCATACACAACAGCAAAAAAATAACTCACTTCTTCCTTTTTTCTGCGGGGTGAAGGGATTAGAAGGGGAGAAAAAAAAAAGAATTACTCTTGGGAAATGAGAAATATAGAGAAAGGAAATAAAGCCATGAATCTGCAGAAATCTTTTTTAGATTTACACAGTTCACTAAGAATTGCTTTAAATTTTTTTGGTACATAAATTGATCTGAATACTCATAAAAATATTTTAAGTGAGAAAGTTGTTTTTCGTTTATTAAAGGTTTTTCCCATTACCATGTTGTTAAAGATGATGGTGGTGGTGATGATGATACAACCTCATATTTACAGCGCTTTAGATCCCATTTGATCTTTGTAACAACAGAAGAAAAAGATTCAGAATGAAGGAACAACTTCAATATCACACAACTGAAAGGAAAGCAGAGCTTGAAGCTGACTCCCCATATTCTACCCATTATCACAGGTACTTGGCACACAGCATAATGCCATGATCATGACTTTACCTCCAATTAATCCACTTTAGATAGCAAGATTTACATAATATTTGAGGATGCCAGAAGGCAAATTCTTTCAGTTCATAGTCAGGGACAGGTAGATAAACATGTGACTTTCTACCACAGAACAACCTATTTTTCTACCATGAATAAAAATGATGTCAGGTTCAAAGAAACAAAAGCAAGGCAGCAACAAATCCCTGAGCTCTGTGGTTTGTAAGGTGAGAATTGGAACCCCCACCACAGGTCTGCAGGCTGCTTCTGTGTCAGAACACACTGTCTGGTTTGCAGCTTTTGATTCAATTATCAGATGATAATGACTACCACTTTGAAAGTGTTTGATTTTCAAGCATATTTTGCCTCAAAGACCTACTCAGGTTTTCCAAAAGTGTCTTGATAATACAGATCCCCTACTTCAAATTCAGGGAGATAGAAGTGATGTCACAAAATAGGCAGAAGTGGTTTCAAGTTCCAGCTCTGACACTTTTCAGCATTGTTACCTTAGGTATATTGCAGAAAATGGACATAACAATACTGGCTCTGGAGAGTTTTATAAGCTCAAATAAAAATGCTCCTTCCAATGCTTGGAATTATTTTTAAAATTCACAGAATGATAGATATATTATGCTTCATACATTTATTATCTGACCCTAACTCATAGAAGGCGTTCAGTAAATATGTATAAATTGTAGCTGTTTGTCTTAAATAATAAAAGTCAAATACAAATTTGGATTATCCTCATCAAGAAATGATGTTGGACTAACTGCCTGAGGTGGGCAGAGTCCAGCCTGAGACAGAAGAATCTATCACAGCCAGCTCTTATCCTGTTGTCTCAATGCTGTGGCTTCCTGATATTCACAGTCTCATGATCCCAAGGAAAGTTCTCAGAAATTGTTCTGCAGTCTGTAAGACAGGGATAAGATAGTGCCACATGCTCTTTCTACCATGCAGGATTTTGATGAGGATGAACTGGAGATATATGTGAAAATGTTTATATATACTGTAAAGTACCATACTAAGATAAAGAAGCATCATTGTTACCCTCATGTCTTGTCCTAATGGTTGATGGTGCTTGTGTGCCGTGGCTTAGCTGTTTGGTCAGAAGTGTAGATTGCCCAGTAGTAATTTTTACAGCTTAAAATAAAACACGGATCCAGCTGGAAGATTTAAATCATCATGCAAAAACCACCTAAGGACTCTTGTTGTTACATATTTATTGCCCCCCGTGCCAGAAGATAAGTGTCTTTCTTAACTCTCCACATTTATATTATTTCCTTCATTTTCATTCAGGAATAACATAGCATTAAAAAATTTCTGTTCTCACTCTATTTCTGACTTGTTTAAACACAAACATATTTGGGACCAATTTGTTCTTATGAGGTTTTGGCACCATTTCTTGGCTCAAGAAAGGGAAGAAATGCTTGTTGCCTTATTTTCATGTTTATCATTTTATTTGTATGCTGCAATCTGACTCTAAACTCTTAATCTCAGTGAACTGATGAAAAACATCCTGGGCAATAATCATATTTCCGATTAAGGTCAGCCAAGTTCATTTCATTTCCAGAACCAAGCCCTGAGTTTCTAACTCTGCCTCATAGTATAGGCAGATGAAGAGAGAATATTGTGTGGCTCCCTGCTCCCAAGGAGTGCCTAGTCTAGTTGAGGAGACAAACGCCTGATTATGATGATATATGAGGAACCCTTTGATTCTGCTGAACACAGCAGGGCAGAAGACCTTGGTAGGTGGACACCCAGGGTGGGAAGTGAAACAGCCAGGGAAGAATTTCTGAGGAAAGTTATACTCTCAAAATTCTACAACAAAAAAATAAAATAACAAGACAAGTTCTCAAAATGACTAGCTAACTGTATGCCAGAAAATACTCTTCCAGAAAACAACTCCATCCTTACATTCTCCTTTGTGTTACACCCTGATTGACTTAATAGTAATTTTCTTTTCATGTGTTTTCAAAGGCTAAAAGTAATTATTTACTAGCTGATCCACTGGAAAATCTCGAGAGGCAAACTCAGAGTTGGATTTTTTAAATTAGCTGATTATATATTCCTTAGGCTGTTGAAAGGGGTTTGGAGATGGTGTTTCATCTTCCAAATAAAAATGGCTTCCTTGTTTCATTGAATTTGAAAACAACAAATCATCCAAAAAATGATCTTTAAAGAATCATCCTAAGTGTGGCATCCTTCGCACTGTGTCATGTGCCACATGCCAAATGAAAATATTGACTTGGTCTGCTGCACTCTACTCCTCTAAAGTTTTTCTTTGAAGTCATACATTTCCCCCTTAGCTCGAGAGAGGAAAAAACCCTCAAACTCCTTAATTTATAATTTAAGAAGTTTTGTTAGATCAAAAGAGAAGAAAGAATGAACAGAAGCAAAGAGCATAAGAAGCTTTAATATTTGAGTGATCGCACCACATTTGGGGTGGCCTTTCTCCCTGCTGCCGCACAGCACAGCAGAAGAAAGAAACCAGAGAGTGATTTGCTCAAGGTTGTTCAATGTGAGTTAGAAAAGACTGGGCATTTGAATGCAAGGCAGAGCTGACATCTTCCTCCCCTAAAAAGGTGTTTTTGTATGTGATTGGTTTCAATCCCAAAAAGTAAACACAATCACATTTCATACATTTCAAGCAGCAAACAAGGCATAGCTGCTTTTTTGAGGGAAGGAGTGTTGGGAGATTGCAGAAGAAAAAAAATATTTGCTCCATAACAAATATATAAATATACTTCTCAATGGGAGGGTGGCGGAGATTGGTTGGCCTTCTTGATAGACACTGGATAGAGGTAGAAATGGGCAGAGACTGTGAGGCAATGTGTGCTGTTGTCTGCAACTTCCTAAACTCCTTTCCACTTTCCACCCCTGTGAGGCCTCCAGTTCCTTCTCACCCTCCCCAACTGCCATAAAGAAATCCTGTCTCCACTGCTCACCTGTACTCCAGGTGCAGGACAATAGAATCTCATGATTCAAAGCTCAGCATGTGGAGATAAGGAGCACTGCATTTGAATCTACAAGTATCTTCTACCAGTTTAGGGACTTTGGGCAAGTTAAATTGACTCTCTGAGCCTCACTCTCTTATTTGATAAAAATGGGTGTGATAATACACCTGCTTCAGAAATTGTTACAGAATTAAATGAGAGAATCCTTGCATTCAACATCCTGAGTGGCATTTATGAATAAACGGCAGAAAATGTTCTCATTTTTATGGCATATTACATATATCGTTTTCATTTGCTTGTCTTCACGTAAAGATCATTAGCATTCTAGAACAAAGTGTAAGTAAAACATGAGGTTACACTGAAGCCAATTCAATAGGCCCTGCTACTGAACCCCAGAGTACTGTTATGGTTTGGATGTGAGGTGTCCCCTAAAAGCTCATGTATGAGAAAATGCAAGAAGATTTAGAGAGATATGATTGGGTCATAACCTTAATCTAATCAGTGAATTAATTCCCTGATAGGGATTAACTGAGCAGTACCTGAAGTGGTAGGGTATGGCTGGAGGAGATGGGAATTGGGGCATGACTTTGGTGTATACATTTGTAACTGGCCAGTGAAGTCTCTTTCTCTGCTTCCTGGCCTCACGTGAGCTGCTTTCCTCTGCCACACACTCCACCATGATGTTCAGCCTCACCTCAAGTCCCAAGGAATGGAGCTGGTCTTCTATGGACCAAGACCTCTGAAATAGGTCTTTCAATTCCTCCTTTAAAATCGTTGTGGTCAGATCTTTTAGTCAGAGCAGCAAAAAAGCTGACTAAAACAAGTACCATTTCATTAAAAAATTTAGATAATCCTGAAACATCTGTGGTTATGGAGCAAATCTACGCTGCTGTGTCCAGGAGTAATATTCCATTCTTTAGTAAACATTCTTTTTTTGCTCCACTCAGAGCTAAAATATGATATCCCCTCTATGACAGCTTGGAAAATGAGTAAATGGCAGGAGTGGGAAGTTCTCTCTGACTTCTTTTATGCCTTTCCCTTGTTATACTTGTCTTATGTAACAAGTGTCCTTCCCTATTCCTAGAAGAAAAAAAATGTTACAGAGGAATGCCAAGAAGAAACTGAACCAAGAGGCCTTAAATTCACTGAGTTTAGTACCATCAGATTATACCTTTTGTCCTCCAATCATGCCTCTGCATGGCCATGCATAACAGTTTCCCCTTCTGAGTTTCCATTTCTGAAGGCTCCCATGATACATACAATTTATGTTACATATGTTTTTATGTTCTGTTTTTAATCTTTCTCTTACTATAGGTTGTCAGTCATGAAGTTTTTGATGGGTGAAAAAAGAAATCCTTTCTCCTCAATATCCTGTTATTTTCCCTGGAACACTGTTTTTATTGGAGAACCTCATTCCTGAAGTCATAGGGTTCTCTGTTTTTGTATATCTTAAATTTAACTATTATGATGGCCTGATGGTTATTTTCATATGGTTTAGTTCACCTTATATTGGTAAAATTTTTCAGTAATGGGAATGACTTGTAAAACCTTTTGGCAGAAGAGAAATTAAGTTGCCAATAGAATTCCCATTGGATGGCACCATGAAACTCACTACATGAGATCATTTATTTTTCCTGCAGACAGGTATTATGGAGCATTATTACTTATTTTCTCTTTTACATTCATCATCATTTGAGTATCCAATTCCTTCTGGAGAAAGACAGAGCTATGCTTCCCAAATTCTCAAGCAAATGAGTTGAACTTATACCATCTGAGGTTTAAGGCTCAATGGGAGACTGAGGGAAAGTTTTAGAGGAAGACTGAGCAAGCACAAGCAGCACATACTAATAAGGGTGTCTGAAGATCCAGATGAAAATGTGTGGAACCTGAACCCAAATAACAGCATTTGATCAAATTATGAGAAACATAGGGTGGAATCAGATGAGAATGATAGAAAAACAAGTCCATTAATTTATACACATGAACTCATGAATTCTCTGAATCCATT
>JAJEJO010032685.1:0-21194 GCA_020662805.1 Glaucomys volans
AAGGATGGCTCTAGGACGTGTTTTGGAGAGCCTCTGAGGTGTGCAGGAGATCTCTAGTCCCTTTGCAGGAGGGTTGTAGGACATGTGCAGGAAGGCTCTAGGATGAGTGTAGGAGTGCTCTAGGTTCTTTGCAGAAGGGCTCTATGATATGTGCAGGAGGGCCCTGTGACATGTGCAGGAGGGCTGAAAGAGGTGTGTAGGCGGTATGTAGTATGTGTGTAGGAGGGATCTAAGAAGATTGTAGGAAGGCTCTAAAACGTTTGTAGGAGGGCTGTAGGACATGTGAATGAGAGCTCTACAATGTGTTGAGGAGGGCTATGGGACATGTGCAGGAGTTGTGTAGGACGTGTGAAGTGGGGCTGTAGGAGATGTGCCAGAGGACTCTAGTACATGTGCAAGAGTGCTTTAGGATGTGTGCAGAAAGACTGTAGGACCTGTGAAGGAGGGATCTACGTAGTGTGTCGAAGGGCTCTGGGATGTGTGTAGGAGGGCTCTATGACATGTGCAGGAGGACGCTAGGACCTGTGTAGGAGGGCTCTTGGTTGTGTGTAGGAGGATCTAGGATGTGTGCAGGAGGGCTGTAAAACGTGGGAAGGAGGGCTCTAGGACGTGTGTCGAAGTGCTCCAGGACATGTGTAGGAGGGCTGTAGGACATGTTCAGGAGGTCTGTAGTATGTGTGAAGTAGGGCTGTAGGATGGGTGAAGGAGGGTTGTAGTAGATGTGAAAGAGTGCTGTAGGATGTGTGCAGAAAAACTGTAGGAAGTATGAAGGAGGGCTCTGGGATGTGCATAGGAGGTGTATAGTACGTGTGCAGGAGGTCTGTAGGATGGGTGCAGGAAGGCTGTAGGACGTGTGCAGGAGGGCTTTAAGACATGTGTAGGAGAGCTCTAGGATATGTGTACGAGTGTTCCAGGACGTGTGTAGGAGGGCTCTACGATGTGTTTAGGAGGGTTTGAGGATGTACATAGGAGGGCTGCAGGACATGTGAATTAAGACTCTAGGTTTGTGTAGGAGGTCTGCAGGACTTGTGAATTAAGGCTGTAGTATGTGCTTAGGAGGGCTGCAGGACTTGTGAATTAAGACTCTAGGTTTGTGTAGGACGTCTGCAGGACTTGTGAAATAAGCCTCTACGATGTACGTAGGAGGGCTGGAGGACTTGTGAATTAAGGCTCTAGGACGTGTGCAGGAGAGATCTAGGATGTGTGTAGGAGTGCTCCAGGAGGTATGTTGGAGGGCTCTAGGACGTGTATAGGAGGGTCTAGGACATGTGTAGGAGGGCTGCAGGAATTGTGAATTAAGGATCTAAGACGTGTACAGGAGGGATGTAGGACGGCTGAAAGAGGGCTCTAGAATGTGTTTACGAGGGCTTTATGACATGTGCAGGAGGACTCTAGGGCCTGTGTAGGAGGGCTCTTGGTTGTGTGTAGGAGGATCTAGGATGTGTGCAGGAGGGCTGTAGGACGTAGGAAGCAGGGCTCTAGGACGTGTGTCAAGTGCTCCAGGACAAGTGTAGAAGGGCTGTATTACGTGTTCAGGAGGTCTGTAGGATGTTTGTCATAGTGCTATAAGACGGGTGAAGGAGGGCTGTAGTACATGTGAAAGAGTTTTGAAGGATGTGTGCTGAAAATCTGTAGGACGTGTGTCGGAGGGCTCAGGGACTTGCATAGGAGGGCTGTAGGATGTGTGCAGGAAGGCTGTAGGAAGTGTGCAGGAGGGCTGTAGGACGTGTGCAGGAGAGTTCTAGGATATGTGTAGGAGGGTTCCAGGACGTGTGTAGCAGGGCTCTAGGATGGACGTAGGAGGGCTGCAGGACTTGTGAATTAAGATGCTAGGATTGTGTAGGATGTGTGCAGGACTTGTGAATTAAGGCTCTATGATGTGTGCAGGTGAAATGTAACATGGGTGAAGGAGGGCTCGAGCATATATGTACGAGTGGGTTATGATAAGTGCAAAAGGACGCTAGGAAATGTGTAGGAGGGCTCTTGGTTGTGTGTAGGAGGATCTAATATGTGTGCTGGAGGGCTGTAGGACGTGTGAAGGAGAGCTCTAGGATGTGTGTAAGAGTGATCCAGGACATGTGCAGGAGGGCTCTAGGTCGTGTGCAGGAGGGCTCTAGCATGTGTGTACGAGGGCTTTATGACATGTGCTGGAGGGATCTAGGATCTGTGTAGGAGGGCTCTAGGATGTGTGTAGGAGGGATCTAGGATGTTTGCAGAAGGTCTGTCAGACATGTAAGGATGGCTGTAGGGCGTGTTTATGAGGGCTCTCTGATGTGTGCAGGAGGTCTCTAGTCCCTTTGCTGGAGGGTTGTAGGACATGTGCAGGAGGGCTCTAGGACGTATGTAGGAGGACTCTATGACGTGTATAGAAGGACTCTAGGACGTGTGTTGGATGGCTGTTCGACTTGTGAATGTGGACTGTAGGATGTGTGCAGGAGGGTTCTAGGACGTGTGTAGGATGGTTCTAGAATGTGTATAGGAGGGCTGCAGGACTTGTGAATTAAGGCTCTAGGACATATGCAGAAGGGTTGTTGAACGTGTGAATGAGAGCTGTAGGATATGTGCAGGAGATCTCTATGATCTGTGTGGGAGGGCTCTAAAACGTGTTTAGGAGGGGTCTGAGAAGTGTGTAGGAGGGCTCAATTCTATGTGTACAAGGGCTGTATTATTTATGAAGTAGGGCTCAAGGACATGTGCAAGAGGACTGTTGGTCGTCTGCAGGAGAACTGTAGGATTTGTGCAGGAGCACTTTAAGTCATGTGCAGGAGGGCTCTAGGATGTGTGTTGGAGTGCTCTAGGTTCTTTGCAGAAGGGTTCTATGACGTGTGCAGGAGGGCCCTGTGACATGTGCAGGAGGGCTGAAAGAGGTGTGTAGGCAGTCTGTAACATGTGTGTAGGAGTGCTCTAATATGTGTTCAGGAGGGATCTAAGAAGATTGTAGGAGGGCTCTAAAACGTTTGTAGGAGGGCTGTAGGACATGTGAATGTGAGCTCTACAATGTGTTGAGGAGCGTTCTAGGACATGTGCAGGAGGTCTGTAGGACGTGTGAAGTGGGGCTGTAGGAGGTGTGCCAGAGGGCTCTAGTACATGTGCAAGAGGGCTTTAGGATGTGTGCAGAAAGACTGTAGGAACTGTGAAGGAGGGATCTAGGAAGTGTGTCAAAGGGCTATAGGATGTGTGTAGGAGGGCTCTATGACATGTGAAGGAGGACGCTAGGAACTGTGTAGGAGGGCTCTTGGTTGTGTGTAGGAGGATCTAGGATGTGTGCAGGAGGGCTGTAGGACGTGGGAAGGAGGGCTCTAGGACGTGTTTCGAAGTGCTCCAGGACATGTGTAGGAGGGCTGTAGGATATGTACAGGAGGTCTGTAATATGTGTGAAGTAGGGCTGTAGGACGGGTGAAGGAGGGTTGTAGTAGATGGGAAAGAGTGCTGTAGGATGTGTGCAGAAAAACTTTAGGAAGTGTGAAGGAAGGCTCTGTGACATGTGTTGGAGGGCTCAGGGATGTGCGTAGGAGGGCTGTAGAACATGTGCAGGAGGTCTGTAGGATGTGTGCAGGAGGGTGTAGGACATGTGCAGGAGGGCTGTAGTACATGTGCAGGAGAGCTCTAGGATATGTGTAGGAGTGTTGCAGGACGTGTGTAGGAGGGCTCTAGGATGTGTTTAGGAGGGTTCTAGGACGTGCGTAGGAGGGCTGCAGGACTTGTGAATTAAGACTCTAGGTATGTGTAGGAGGTCTGCAGGAATTGTGAATTAAGGTTCTAGGATGTGCGTAGGAGGGCTGCAGGACTTGTGAATTAAGGCTCTAGGACATGTGAGGTGAGATCTAGGATGTTTGTAGGAGTGCTCCAGGATGTATGTAGGAGGCCTCTAGGACGTGAGTAGGAGGGAATCAGGGATGTGTGGACGAGGGCTGAAGAATGTGTTCAGGAGGACTGTAAACTGTGTGCAGGAGGGTGTAGGATGTGTGCAGGAGAGCTCTTGGATATGTGTAGAAGTGCTGCAGTAAGTGTGTAGGAGGGCTCTGGGATGTGCTTAGGAAGGTTCTAGAATGTGCGTAGGAGGGCTGCAGTACTTGTGAGTTATGGCTCTAGGATGTGTGCAAAAGGGATGTAGCATGGGAGAAAAAGGGCTCTAGCATATGTGTAGGAAGGGTTTATTACATGTGCAGGAGGACTCTAGGATATGTGTTGCAGGCCTCTTGATTGTGTGTAGGAGGATCTAGGATGTGTGCTGGAGGGTTGTAAGACGTGTGAAAGAGAGCTCTAGGATGTGTGAAGACGTGCTGCACGACATGAGTAGGAGGGCTCTAGGTCATGTGCAGGAGGGCTGTAGGACGTGTGAAGGAGGGCTCTAGCATGTGTGTATGAGGGCTTTATCCATGTGCTGGAGGGATCTAGGATTGGTGTAGTAGGGCTCTAGGATGTGTGTAGGAGAGATCTAGGATGTTTGCAGAAGGGCTCTCAGACATTTTAAGGATGGCTATAGGACGTGTGTAGGAGGGCTGTAGGACTTTGAAGTAGGGCTGTAGGACGTGTGCAGGAGGTCTCTAAAAGGTTTGTAAGATGGCTCTAGGACGTTGAAGGAGGGCTCTCTGATGTGTACAGGAGGCTCTAGTACCATTGCAGAAGGGTTGTAGGACATGTTCAGGAGGGTTCTTGGATGTGTGTTGGAGGGCTCTAGGATGTGTGTAGGAGGTCTCTAGGACATGTGTAGGAGGGCTGTATGACTTGTGAACGAGGGCTGTAGGTAGTGTGCGGGATGTCTCTAGAACGTGTGCTGGATGGCTGTAGGTCGTGTGAAGGTGGGCTCTCTGTTGTGTGCAGGAGGGCTCTAGTACGTTTGCAGGAGGGTTGTAGGACATGTGCAGGAGGGCTCAGGGACGTGTGTAGGAGGGCAGAACGACTTGTGAAAGAGGGCTGTAGGACGTGTGCAGGAGGGCGCTAGGACGTGCGTAGGACGGTTCATGGATGTGTGTGAGAGGATCTAGGAAGTGTGCAGGAGGGCTGTAGGACTTGTGAATTAAGGCTGTAGGATGTGTGTGGGAGGGTTCTCGGATGTGTGTAGAAGGGCTACAGAACTTGTGAATTAAGGCTCTAGGACATGTGCAGAAAGGATGTAAGATGTGTGAAGGAGAGCTGTAGTATGTGTGCAGGAGATTTCTACGATGTGTGTAGGAGGGCCCTAATACGTGTTTAGGATGGATCTAAGAAGTGTGTAGGAGGGCTCAATTACATGTGTACCAGGGTGTAGGATTTGTGAAGAAGGGCTCTAGGTCGTGTCTAGGAGGGCTGTAGGATGTGTGAAGGAGGGCTCTAGCATGTGTGTATGAAGGGTTTATACATGTGAAGGAGGACTCTAGGATACGTTTCGGAGGCCTCTTGGTTGTGTGTTGGAGGATCTAGGATGTGTGCTGGAGGGCTGTAAGATGTGTGAAAGAGAGCTCTAGGATGTGTGTAGGAGTGCTCCGCGACATGAGCAGGAGGGCTCTAGGTCTTGTGCAGGAGGGCTGTAGGATGTGTGAAGGAGGGCTCTATTATGTGTGTATGAGGGCTTTATGACATGTGCTGGAGGCATCTAGGATCTGTGTAGGAGGGCTCTAGGATGTGTGTAGGAGGGATGTAGGATGTTTGCAGAAGGTCTGTCAGATATGTGTGAAAGAGGATGTAGGATGTGTGCAGGAGGGATGTACAACGTGTGAAGGAGGGCTCTAGGAGGTGTGTAGGAGGGTTCTAGGATGTCTGTATGAGGTCTGCAGGACTTGTGAATTAAGGCTCTAGGACATATGCAGAAGGGATGTAGGACGTGTGAAAAAGAGCTGTAGAAAGTGTGCAGGAGAGCTCTAGGATGTGTGTGGGAGGGCTCTAATACGTGCTTAGGAGGGATGTAAGAAGTGTGTAGGAGGGCTCAATTCTATGTGTACCAGGGCTGTAGGATTTATGAAGGAGGGCTCAAGGACATGTGCAAGAAGACTGTTGGTCGTGTGCAGAAGAACTCTAGGATTTGTGCAGGAGAGTTTTAAGTCTTGTGCAGGAGGGCTCTAGGACGTGTGTAGGAGTGCTCTATGTTTTTTGCAGAAGGGCTCTATGTCGAGTGCATGAGGGCCCTGTGACATGTGCAGGAGGGCTGAAAGATGTGTGTAGGCAGTCTGTAGCACGTGTGTAGGAGTGCTCTAATATGTGTTTAGGAGGGATCTAAGAAGATTTTAGGAGGGCTCTAAAACGTTTGTAGGAGGGCTGTAGGACATATGAATGAGAGCTCTCCAATGTGTTGAGGAGGGACCTGGGACATGTGCAGGAGGTCTGTAGGTCGTGTGAAGTGGGGCTGTAGGAGGTGTGCGATAGGGCTCTATTATATGTGTAAGAGTGCTTTAGGATATGTGCAGAAAGACTGTAGGACCTGTGAAGGAGGGATCTAGGAAGTGTGTCGAAGGGCTCTAGGATGTGTGTAGGAGGGCTCTATGACATGTGCAGGAGGACACTAGGACCTGTGTAGGAGGGCTCTTGGTTGTGTGTAGGAGGATCTAGAATGTTTGCAGGAGGGCTGAAGTATGTGGGAAGGAGGGCTCTAGGACCTGTGTTGAAGTGCTCCAGGACATGTGTAGGAGGGCTGTAGGACATGTTCAGTAGTTCTGTAGTTTGTGTGAAGTAGGGCTATACGATGGGTGAAGGAGGATTTTAGTACATGTGAAAGAGTGCTGTAGGGTGTGTGCAGAAAAACTGTAGGAAGTGTGAAGGAGGGCTCTAGGACGTGTGTCGGAAGGCTCAGGGACATGCGTAGGAGGGCTGTAGGACGTGTGCAGGAGGTCTGTAGGATGTGTGCAGGAAGGTTATAGGATGTGTGCAGGAGGGCTGTAGGACATGTGCAGGAGAGCTCTAGGGTATGTGTAGGAGTGTTCTAGGATGTGTGTAGGAGGGCTCTAGGATGTGTTTAGGAGGGTTCTAGGACGTGCGTAGGAGGGCTTCAGGACTTGTGAATTAAGACTCTAGGTTTGTGTAGGAGGTCTGCAGGACTTGTGAATTAAGGCTCTAGGATGTGCGTAGGAGGGCTACAGGATTTGTGAATTAAGGCTCTAGTACGTGTGCAGGAGAGATCTAGGATGTGTGTAGGAGTGCTCCAGGATGTATGTAGGAGGGCTCTAGGATGTGTGTAGGTGGGTCTATGACATGCATAGGAGGGCTGCAGGAAATGTGAATAAAGGATCTAGGACGTGTGCAGGAGGGATGTAGGACGGGAAAAAGAGGGCTCTAGCATGTGTGTTTGAGGGCTTTATGACATGTTCATGAAGACTGTAGGACCTGTGTAGTAGGTCTCTTGGTTGTGTGTGGGAGGATCTTTAACGTGTGCAGGGGGCGTTAGGACATGCGAAGGGGTGCTCTAGGACATGTGTAGGAGGACTCTGGGACATGTGTAGGAGGTCTGTAGGGCTTTTGAAGGAGGGCTGAAAACATGCGATGTAGGAATCTAGGACGTGTGGAGGAGGGTTGTAGGACATGTGAAATAGGGCTCAACGTCTTTTGAAGGACGGCTCAAAGATGTGAGCAGGAGGTATATGTGAATTGTGCAGGCTGGATATACGACATGTGCATGAGGACTGTAGTACGTGTGTAGGATGGCTTTAGGACGTGTGTAGGAGGGTTGTATGCCCTTTGCAGGAGGGTGGAGGATGTGTGAAGGAGGGCTCTAGGACGTGTGGAGGAGGGCTCTGTGACGTGTGCAGGAGGGATTAGGACATTTGCAGGATGGCTGTGAAACGTGTGCAGGAGGGGTCTAGGAAGTGTGATGTTGGGCTCTGGGACGTGCATAGGAGGGCTGTAGGTAGCGTAAATGAGGGCTCAAAGATATGTGCAAGAGGTCTGTGTGAATTGTACAGGATGGCTGTAGGATGTGTGAAGGAGTGCTCAAGGGTTGTGCACGAGGGCTCTATGATGAGCGCAGGAGGGCTGTTGGAAGTGTGCATGAGGGCTCTAGGACGTATGTAGGAGGGCTCTAGTACGTGACTAGGAGGGATCTAAGACATGGGTAGGAGGGCTCTAGATCTAATTTGAAGGGTTGAAGGATATGTGAAGGAGGGCTGTAGTATGTGTGCAGGAGGGCTGTAGGACCTATGAAGGAGGGTGATAGGTCGTGTTTGGGAGCGGTATAAGATGTGTTTAGGAGGGCTCTAGGACATTTTTGGGAGGGTTATAGGACGTGTTTAGGAGGGCTTTATAATTTATATAGGAGTAATGTAGGATGTGGCAAGTAGGGCTCTAGGTCGTGTGCAAGAGGGATTTAAGACATGTGCTGGAGGGTCCTAGGATGTGTGTTGCAGGGCTCAGGGACGTGTGGAGGAGGTCTGTAGGACGTGTTCATGAGGTCTATAAGACGTGTGCAGAGGGTGTAGGATGTGTGCAGGAGAGCACTAGGATTTGTGTAGGAGTGCTCAAGGATGTGTGTAGGAGGTCTCTAGGATGTGTTTAGGAGGTTTCTAGGACGTGCGTAGGAGGCCTGCAATACTTGTGAATTAAGGCTGTAGGATGTGCATAGGAGGGATGTAGGACGATGAAGGAGGGCTCTAGCATGTGTGTACGAGGGCTTTATGACATGTGCTGGAGGTATCTAGGATCTGTGTTGGAGGGCTCTAGGAAGTGTGTAGGAGAGATCTAGGATGTTTGCAGAAGGGCTGTCAGACATGTTAAGGATGGCTCTAGAACTTGTGATGGAGGGCTGTAGAACGTGTGCAGGAGGTCTCTAGAACTTGTGTAACATGGCTGTAGGACGTGTGAAGGACGGCTCTCTGATGTGTGCAGGAGGGCTCTAGTACCTTTGCATAAGGTTGTAGGACATGTGCAGGAGGGCTCTTGGACGTGTTTAGGAGGGCTCTAGAATGTGTGTAGGAGGACTCTAGGACGTGTGTAGGAGGGCTGTAGGACTTGTGATGGAGGGCTGTAGGTGGTGTGGGGGAGGACTCTAGGACGTGTGCTGGAACGCTGTAGGATGGGTGAAGGAGGGCTCTCTGTTGTGTGTAGGAGGTCTCTAGTACCTTTGCAGGAGGGTTGTAGGACATGTGCAGGAGGGCTCTAGGACGTGTGTAGGAGGGATCTAGGGCATGTGTAGAAGGTCTGTATGACTTGTGAAGGAGGGCTGTAGGACGTGTGCAGGAGGGCTCTAGGACATGCATAGGAGGGTTCTTGGAAGTGTGAGAGGTTCTAGGACGTGTGCAGGAGGGCTGTAGGGCTTTTTAAGGAGGTAACTAGGATGTGTGTAGGAGGGTTCTTGGATGTGTGTAGGAGGACTGCAGGAATTGTGAATTAAGATTCTAGGACATGTGTATAAAGGATGTAGAAGTGTGAAGGAGAACTTAAGGACGTGTGCAGGAGATCTTTAGGATGTGTGTAGAAGGACTCTAATTCGTGTTTAGGAGGGATATGAGAAGTGTGTAGGAGGGCTCAATTACATGTGTACCTTGGCTGTAGGATTTGTGAAGGAGGGCTCAAGGACGTGTGTAGGACTGTAGGTCATGTGCAGGAGAACTCTAGAATGTGTGCATGAGAGCTTTAAGTCATGTGCAGGAGGGCTCTAGGACGTGTGTAGGAGGGCTCTATGACATGTGCACGAGGGTCTGTGACATGTGCAGGAGGGCTGAAAGAGGTGTGTACGAGGTGTGTAGCATGTGTGTAGGAGTGCTCTAATATGCATTTAGGAGGGATCTAAGAAGTGTGTAGTAGGGCGCTAAATCGTGTGTAGGAGGGCTGAAGGACATGTGAATGAGAGCTCTATGATGTGTTTAGGAGGGCTCTGAACATGTGCAGGAGGTCTTTAGGGCGTGTGCAGGAGGGCTCTAAGACGTGTGCAGGAGGGGCCTAGGGCATGTGTAGGAGTGCTCCAGGATGTATGTAGGAGGGCTCTAGGACATGTGTAGGAGGGTCTAGGACATGAGTAGGAGGGCTGCAGGACTTGTGAATTAAGGATCTAGGAAGTGTGCAGGAGGGATGTAGGATGGGTGAAAGAGGGCTCTAGCATGTGTGTATGAGGGCTTTATGTCATGTGCAGGAGGACTGTAGGACCTGTGTAGTAGGGCTCTTGGTTGTGTGTAGGAGGATCTAGGATGTGTGCAGGAGGGCTGTAGGATGTGCAAAAGAGGGCTCTTGGACATATGTTGTAGGGCTCTAGGACTTGTGTAGGAGGGCTCTGGGATATGTGTAGGAGAGTTGTAGGACTTTTGAAGGAGGGCTGAAGGACGTGTGAAGTAGGACTCTAGGAAATGTGCAGGAGGGTTGTAGGACGTGTGAAAGAGGGCTCTAGGTCTTGTGGAGGAGGGCTTGAAGATGTGAGCAGGAGGTATGTGTGAATTGTGCAGGGGTTATGTAGGACGTGTGCATGAGGGCTGTAGCACGTGTGTAGGAGAGCTTTAGGACGTGTGTAGGAGGGTTGTAGGACCTTTGCAGGAGGGTGGAGGTTGTGCGAATGAGGGATCTAGGACGTTTGCAGGATGGCTGTAAAATGTGTACAGGAGGGCTCTTGGAAGTGTGCTGGGGGGCTCTGGGACGTGTGTAGGAGTGCTGTATGAAACTTAAATACAGGTCCAAAGATGTGTGCAAGAGGTCTGTGTGAATTGTACAGGAGTGATGTAGGATTTGTGAAGGAGAGCTCAAGGAATGTGCAGGAGGTCTATATGATGAGTGCAGGAGTGCTGTTGGAAATGTGCATGAGGGCTCTATGACATGTGTAGGAGGGCTCTAGGACAAATTTAGAAGGGTTGAAGGATATGTGAAGAGGCCTGTAGGATGTGTGAAGGAGGGCTCTAGGATGAGTGCAGGAGGTTGTAGGACATTTGAAGGAGGGTTGTAATATGTGTGCAGGAGGGCTGTAGAACATGTGTAGGAGGGCCATAGGACGTGTGCAGGAGGGCTCTAGGACGTTTTTGGAAGGGCTATAGGGCATGGGTACTAGGGCTTTATGACGTGTGTAGGAGTGATGTAGGATGTGTCAAGTAGGGCTCTAGGTCCTGTACAAGAGGGCTTTAAGCCGTGTGCAAGAGGGTTTTAAGACGTGAGCAGGAGGGCTCTAAAACTTGTGTAGGGGGGCTCAGCAATGTGTTGATTGGGGCTGTAGGACTTGTTTAGGAAGTCTATAAGACGTGTGCAGGAGGGTGAAGTATGTGTGCAGGATTGCTCTAGGATATGTGTAGGAGTGCTCCAGGACGTATGTAGGAGGCCTCTTAGATGTGTTAAGGAGAGTTCTAGGACATTCGTAGGAGGGCTGCAGGACTTGTGAATTAAAGTTCTAGTATTTGTGCAGGAGGGATGTAGGACCTGTGAAGGAGGGCTCTAGCACGTGTGTACAAGTGGTTTATGACATGTGTAGGAGGACTCTAGGACATGTGTCGGAGGGCCCTTGGTTGTCTGTAGGAGGATCTAGGATGTGTGCTGGAGGGTGGTAGGACGTGTGAAGGAGTCCTCTAGGATGGGAGTAAGAGTGCTCCAGGTCATGTGCAGGAGAGCATTAGGTCATGAGCAGGAGGACTGTACGATGTGTGAATGAGGGCTCTAGCACCTCTGTATGAGGGCTTTATGAAATGTGATGAAGGGATCTAGGATCTGTGTAGGAGGTCTCTAGGATATGTGTAGAAGGGATCTGGGATGATTGCAGAAGGGCTGTCAGACATGTTAAGGATGTCTCTAGGATGTGTTTAGGAGGACTTTCTGATGTGTGCAGAGGTCTCTAGCTCCTTTGCAGGAGGGTTGTAGGACATGCACAGGAGGGCACTAGGACGTGTGTAGGAGGGCTCCAGGATGTGTGTAGGAGGACAGAGGGATGTGGGGCGGGCTGTAGGGTGTGTGCAGGAGGTCTGTAGGACATGTGCAGGAGGGTTGTAGGACGTTTGCAGGAGAGCTCTAGGACGTGTGTAGTCGTGCTCCAGGATGTGTGTAGGAGGGCACTAGTATGTGTGTAGGAGGGTTCTAGGAAGTGCGTTAGAGGGCTGCAGGACTTGTGAATTAAGGCTCTAGGACATGTGCAGAAGGGATGTAAGACGTGTGAAGGAGAGCTGCAGGACGTGTGCAGGAGATCACTAGGATGTGTGTGGGAGGGCTCTAATACGTGTTTAGGAGGGATCTAGGAAGTGTGAGGGAGGGCTCAATTACATGTGTACCAGTGCTGTAGGATTTGTGAAGGAGGGCTCAAGGACGTGTGCTAGAGGACTGTAGGTCTTGTTCAGGAGAACTCTAGGATGTGTGCAGGAGAGCTATATGTCATGTGCAGGAGCGCTCTAGGACGAGTGTAGGAGGGCTCCACGTCGTTTGCAGAAGGGCTCTATAATGTGTGCACGATGGCTCTTGACATGTGCAGGAGGCCTGAAAGCGGTGTGAAGGCGGTCTGTAGCACGTGTGTAGGAGTGCTCTAGTATCTGTATAGGAGGGATCGAAGATGTGTGTAGCAGGGTGAAAAAACGTGTGTAGGACGGCTGTACAACGTGAATGGGAGCTCTACAATGTGTTGAGGAGGGCTCTGGGACATGTGCAGGAGGTCTGTAGGATGTGTGCTGGAGGGTTCTAAGACATATGCAGGAGGGGTCTAGGACGTGTGTAGGAGTGCTCCAGGACGTATTTCGGAGAGCTCTAGGATGTGTGTAGGAGGGTCTAGGACATGTGTAGGAGGGCTGCAGGACTTGTGAATTAAGGGTCTAGGACGTGTGCAGGAAGGATGTGGGACGGCTGAAAGAGGGCTCTAGCATGTGTTACAGGGGCTTTATGACATGTGCAGGAGGACTCTAGGGCCTGTGTAGGAGGGCTCTTGGTTGTGTTGGAGGATCTAGGACGTATGCTGCAGGTTGTAGGACGTGTAATGGAGGGCTGTAGGACATGTGTAGGAGGGCTCTAGGACGTGTGTAGGAGGGCTGTAGGACTTTTGATGGAGGGCTGAAGGACGTGTGAAGTAGGACTCTAGGACGTGTGCAGGAGGGTTGTAGGATGTGTGAAAGTTGGCTTTAGGTCTTGTGAAGGAGGACTCAAAGATGTGAGCAGGATTTATGTGTGAATTGTGCAGGCCGGATGTAGGACTTTTGCATGAGGGCTGTAGGAAGTGTGTAGGAGGGCTTTTGAACGTGTGTAGGAGGGTTGTAGGACTTTGCAGGAGAGTGGAGGATGTGTGAAGCAGGGCTCTAGGATGTGTGGAGGAGGGCTTTATGAAGTGTATAGGAGGAAAGTAGAACGTGTCAAGTAGGGCTCTAGGTTGTTTGCAAGAGGGCTTTAAGACGTGTGCAAGAGGATTTTAAGACGTGTGCAGGAGGGCCCTAGGATGTGCTTAGGAGGGCTCAGGGACGTGTATAGGAGGACTGTAGAATGTGTGCAGGTGGTCTGTAGGATGTGCACGAGGGCTGTAGGACATGTGCAGGAGGGGTCTAGCACGTGTGTCGGAGTGCTCCACGATGTTAGTAGGAGGGCTCAAGGACGTGTGTAGGAGGGTCTAGCACATGCATAGGAGGGCTGCAGGACTTCTGAATTAAGGGTTTAGGACGTGTGCAGGAGGGATGTAGGATGGCTGAAAGAGGGCTCTAACATGCGTGTACGAGGGCTTTATGACATGTGCAGGATGACTCTAGGGCCTGTGTAGCAGGGCTCTTGGTTGTGTGTCGGAGGATCTCGGACGTATGCAGGAGGTTGTAGGATGTGTAATGGAGGGCTGTAGGACATGTGGAGGGCTCCAGGACGTGTGTAGGAGGGCTGTAGGACTTTTGATGGACGGCTGAAGGACGTGTGAAGTAGGACTCTAGGACGTGTGCAGGAGGGTTGTAGGACGTGTGAAAGAGGGCTCTAGGTCTTGTGAAGGAGGACTCAAAGATGTGAGCAGGAGGTATGTGTGAATTGTGCAGTCCAGATGTAGGACTTGTGCATGAGGGCTGTAGGACGTGTGTAGGAGGGCTTTAGGACGTGTGTAGGAGGGTTGTAGGACCTTTGCAGGAGGGTGAAGGATGTGTGAAGGAGGGCTCTAGGACGTGTGGAGGAGGGCTGTGTGACGTGTGCAGGAGGGATCTAGGACGTTTGCAGGATGGCTGTAAAATGTGTGCAGGAGGGCTCTAGGAATTGGGTTGGAGGGCTCTAGGACATGTGTAGGAGGGCTCTAGGACATTTGTAGGAGGGACCTGGGACATGTTTAAGGGGGCTGTAGGATGTGTGTAGGAGGGCTCTAGGATGTTTTTCGGAGGGCTATAGACATGTGTAGGAGGGCTTTATGACGTGTATAGGAGGAAGGTAGCATGTGTCAAGGAGTTCTCTAGGTCATGTGCAAGAGGGCTTTAAGTCCTGTGCAAGAGGGCTTTAAGATGTGTGCAGGAGGGCTCTAGGACCTGTGTAGGAGGCCTCAGGGTCATGTGGAGGAGGGCTGTGGGACGTGTTCAGGAGTTCTGTAAGACGTGTGCAGGGGGGTGTATGATGTGTGCAGGAGAGCTGTAGGATATGTGTAGGAGTGTTCCAGGACGTGTGTAGGAGACTCTAGGATGTGTTTAGGAGGGTTCTAGGACGTGCGTAGGAGGGCAGAAAGACTTGTGAATTAAGGGTCTAATATGTGTGATGGAGGGATGTAGGATGGGTGAAGGAGGGCTCTAGCACGAGTCTATGAGTGATTTATGACATGTGCAGAAGCACTCTAGGACATGTGTAGGAGGCCTTTGGTTGTGTGAAGGAGGATATAGGATGTGTGCTGGAGGGCTGTAAGACTTGTGAAGGAGAGCTCTAGGATGCGTGTAGGAGTGCTCCAGGACATGTGCGGAGGGCTCTAGGTCGTGTGAAGGAGGGCTGTAGGACGTGGGAAGGAGGCCTCTAGCAAGTGTGTACGAGGGCTTTATGACACGTGCGGGAGGGATCTAGGATCTGTGTAGGAGGGCTCTAGGATGTGTGTAGAAGGGATCTAGGATGATTGCAGAAGGGCTGTCAGACATGTCAAGGATGTCTCTAGGACATGTTTAGGAGGGCTCTCGGATGTGTTCAGAGGTCCATATCACCTTTGCAGGAGGGTTGTAGGACATGTACAGGAGGGCAGTAGGACGTGTGTAGGAGGGCTCCAGGATGTATGTAGGAGGGCTCAGGGATGTGGGGCGGGCTGTAGGGTGTGTGCAGGAGGTCTGTAGGACATGTGCAGGAGGGTTGTAGGACATGTGCAGGAGAGCTCTAGCATGTGTGTAGTCGTGCTCCAGGATGTGTGTAGGAGGGCTCTAGTATGTGTGTAGGAGGGTTCTAGGACGTGCGTTAGAGGGCTGCAGGACTTGTGAATTAAGGCTCTAGTACATGTGCAGAAGGGATGTAAGACGTGTGAAGGAGAGCTGCAGGACCTGTTCAGGAGATCACTAGGATGGGTGTGGGAGGTCTCTAATACATGTTTAGGAGGGATCTAGGAACTGTGTAGGAGTGCTCAATTACATGAGTACCAGGTCTGAAGGATTTGTGAAGGTGGGCTCAAGGACGTGTGCTAGAGGACTGTAGGTCGTGTTCAGGAGAACTCTAGGATGTGTGCAGGAGAGCTTTATGTCATGTGCAGGAGCGCTCTAGGACGAGTGTAGGAGGGCTCCAGGTCATTTGCAGAAGTGCTCTATGATGTGTGCACGATGGCTCTTGACATGTGCAGGAGGGCTGAAAGAGGTGTGTAGGCGGTCTGTAGCACGTGTGTACGAGTGCTCTAGTATCTGTATAGGAGGGATCGAAGATGTGTGTAGCAGGGTGATAAAACGTGTGTAGGACAGCTGTACAACGTGAATGGGAGCTCTATGATGTGTTGAGGAGGGCTCTGGGACATGTGCAGGAGGTCTGTAGGACGTGTGCTGGAGGGTTCTAAGACATGTGCAGGAGGGGTCTAGGACGTGTGTAGGAGTGCTCCACGACGTATGTCGGAGAGCTCTAGGACGTGTGTAGGAGGGTCTAGGACATGTGTAGGAGGGCTGCAGGACTTGTGAATTAAGGATCTAGAACTTGTGCAGGAGGGATGTAGGTTGCATGAAAGAGGGCTCTAGATGTGTGTACGTGGGCTTTATGACATGTGCAGGAGGACTCTGGGATCTGTGTAGGAGTGCTCTTTGTTGTGTGTAGGAGGATCTAGGACGTGTGCAGGAGGGCTGTAGGCCTTGTGAAGGAGGGCTCTAGGATATGTGTGGTAGATCTCTATGTCGTTTGTAGGAGAATTCTGGAATATGGTTAGGAGGGCTGTAGGACTTTTGAAGGAGGGATGTAGGACGTGTGAAGTAGGACTCTAGGACGTGTGCAGAAGGGTTGTAGGACGTGTGAAAGAGTGCTCTAGGTCTTGTGAAGGAGGACTCAAAGATGTGAGCAGGTGTATGTGTGAATTGTGCCGGCCGGGTGTAGGACATGTTCATGAGGGCTCTAGGACATATGTAGGAGGGCTTTTGAACGTGTCTAGGAGAGTTGTAGGACTTTGCAGGAGAGTGGAGGATGTGTGAAGGAGGGCTCTAGGATATGTGGAGGAGTGCTTTATGAAGTGTATAGGAGGAATGTAGGACGTGTCAAGTAGGGCTCTAGGTTGTTTGCTAGAGGTCTTAAGACGTGTGCAAGAGGGTTTTAAGATGTGTGCAGGAGGTCTCTAGGATGTGTGTAGGAGGGCTCAGGGACATGTATAAGAGGACTGTAGAATGTGTGCAAGAGGTCTGTAGGATGTGCACGAGGGCTGTAGGACATGTGCAGGAGGGGTCTAGGACATGTGTAGGAGTGCTCCAGTACGTTTGTAGGAGGGCTCTAGGACGTGAGTAGGAGGGTCTAGGACATGCGTAAAAGGGCTGCAGGACTTGTGAATTAAGGGTCTAGGACGTGTTCAGGAAAGATGTAGGATGGCTGAAAGTGGTCTCTAGCATGTGTGTACGAGGGCTTTATGACATGTGCAGGAGGACTCTAGGGCCTGTGTAGGAGGGCTCTTGGTTGTGTGTTGGAGGATGTAGGACTTGTGCAGGAGGTTGTAGGACGTGAAATGGAGGGCTGTAGGACATGTGTAGGAGGGCTCTAGGACGTGTGTCGGAGGGCTGTAGGACTTTTGATGGAGGGCTGAAGGACGTGTGAAGTAGGACTCTAGCACATGTGCAGGAGGGTTGTAGGATGTGTGAAAGATGGCTCTAGGTCTTGTGAAGGAGGACTCAAAGTTGTGAGCAGGAGGTATGTTTGAATTGTGCAGGCCGGATGTAGGACGTGTGCATGAGGGCTATAGGACTTGTGTAGGAGGGCTTTTGAACGTGTGTAGGAGGGTTGTAGGACTTTGCAGGAGGGTGGAGGATGTGTGAAGGAGGGCTCTAGTATGTGTGGAGGAGGGCTTTATGAAGTGTATAGGAGGAATGTAGGACGTATAAAGTAGGGCTCTAGGTTGTTTGCAAAAGGGCTTAAGACGTGTGCAAGAGGGTTTTAAGATGTGTGCAGGAGGGCTCTAGGATGTGTGTAGGAGGGCTCAGGGACATGTATAGGAGGACTTTAGAATTTGTGCAGGTGGTCTGTAGGATGTCCACGAGGGCTGTAGGACATGTGCAGGAGGGGTCTAGGACGTGTGTAGGAGTGCTCCATGATGTTAGTAGGAGGGCTCTAGGCCATGTGTAGGACGGTCTAGCACATGCGTAGGAGGGCTGCAGGACTTCTGAATTAAGGGTCTAGGATGTGTGCAGGAGGGATGTACGACGGCTGAAAGAGGGCTCTAGCATGCGTGCACAAGGGCTTTATGACATGTGCAGGAGGACCCAAGGGCCTGTGTAGGAGGGCTCTTGGTTGTTTGTCAGAGGATCTCGGACGTGTGCAGGAGGTTGTAGGATGTGTAATGGAGGGCTGTAGGACATGTGTAGGAGGGCTGTAGGATTTTATCTGAGGGTTATAGGACTTGGGTAGGAGTGCATTATGACGTATATAGTAGGAATTTAGCACTTGTCAAGTAGGGCTCTAGGTCATGTGCAAGAGGGCTTTAAGACGTGTGCAAAAGTGCTTTAAGATGTGTGCAGGATGGCTCTAGGACCTGTGTAGGAGGCCTCAGGGACATGTGGAGGAGGGCTGTGGGACGTGTTCAGGAGTTCTGTAAGACGTGTGCAGGGGGGTGTAGGATGTGTGCAGGAGAGCTGTAGGATATGTGTAGGAGTGCTCCAGGACGTGTGTAGGAGGTCTCTAGGACGTGTTTAGGAGGGTCCTAAGACTTGCGAAGGAGGAGCCAGGACTTGTGAATTAAGGCTCTGGGATGTGTGCCGGGGGGATATAGGATGGGTGAAGGAGGGCTCTAGCACGATTTTATGAGAGTTTTATGACATGTGCAGAAGCACTCTACGACATGTGTAGGAGGGCTCTGGGTTGTGTGAAAGAGGATTTAGGATGTGTGCTGGAGGGCTGTAGGACGTGTGAAGGAGTGCTCTAGTATGTGTAAAAGAGGGATCTTAGATGTGTGTAGTAGGGTGCTAAAACGTGTGTAGGACAGCTGTACAACATGAATGAGAGTTCTACGATGTGTTGAGGAGGGCTCTGGGACATGTGCAGGAGGTGTGTAGGACGTGTGCAGGAGGGTTCTAAGATGTGTGCAGGTGGGGTCTAGGACGTGTGTACGAGTGCTCCAGGTCGTTTGTAGGAGGGCTCTAGGTCGTGTGTAGGAGGGTTAAGGACATGCGTAGGAGGGCTGCAGGACTTGTGAATTAAGGGTCTAGGACGTGTGCAGGAGGGATGTAGGATGGCTGAAAGAGGGCTCTAGCATGTGTGTACGAGGGCTTTATGACATGTGCAGGAGGACTCTAGGGCCTGTTTAGGAGGGCTCTTTGTGTGTCAGAGGATTTAGGACGTGTGCAGGAGGTTGTAGGACGTGTAATGGAGTGCTCCAGGACATGTGTATGAGGGCTCTAGGACATGTGTAGGTGGGCTCTGTGACGTGTGCAGGAGGGATCTAGGACGTTGCAGGATGGGTGTAAAACGTGTGCAGGAGGGCTCAAGGAAGTTGGTTGGAGGGCTCTAGCACATGTTTAGTAGGCATCTAGGACATGTCTAGGAGGGCTCCGGGGCATGTGTAGGAGGGCTGTAGGATGTGTGTAGGACGGCTCTAGGATATTTTTCGGAGGGCTATAGGTCGTGGGTAGGAGGGCTTTATGATGTGTATAGGAGGAATGTAGCACGTGTCAAGTTGGGCTCTAGGTCATGTGCAAGAGGGCTTTAAGGTGTTTGCAGGAGGGCTCTAGGACCTGTGTAGGAGGTCTCTAGGATGTGTTTAGGAGGGTTCTAGGACGTGTGTAGGAGGGAGGCAAGTCTTGTGAATTAAGGCTCTAGGATGTGTGCCGGAGGTATGTAGGATAGTTGAAGGAGGTCTCTAGCACGAGTGTATGAGAGGTTTATGATATGTGCAGTATCACTCTTGGACATGTGTAGGAGGGCTCTTGGTTGTATGAAGGAGGACTTAGGATGTGTGCTGGAGGGCTGTAGGACGTGTGAAGGAGAGCTCTAGGATGTGTGTAGGAGTGCTCCAGGACATGTGCAGGAGGGCTCTAATTCGTGTGCAGAAAGGCTGTAGGACGTGGGAAGGAGGCCTCTAGCACGTGTGTACGAGGGCTTTATGACACGTGCGGGAGGGATCTAGGATCTGTGTAGGAGGGCTCTAGGATGTGTGTAGAAGGGATTAAGGATGATTGCAGAAGGGCTGTCAGACATGTTAAGGATGTCACTGGGACGTGTTTAGGAAGGCTCTCTGATGTGTGTAGAGGTCTCTAGCACCTTTGCAGGAGGGTTGTAGGACATGTAGAGGAGGGCACTAGGACGTGTGTAGGAGGGCTCCAGGATGTGTGTAGGAGGGCTCAGGGATGTGGGGCGGACTGTAGGGTGTGTGCAGGAGGTCTGTAGGACATGTGCAGGAGGGTTGTAGGACGTGTGCAGGAGAGCTCTAGGATGTGTGTAGGACTTCTGTAGTATGTGTGTAGGAGGGTTCTAGGACGTGCGTTAGAGGGCTGCAGGACTTGTGAATTAAGGCTCTAAGACATGTGCAGGAGGGATGTAAGACGTGTGAAGGAGAGCTGCAGGACATGTGCAGGAGATCACTAGGATGTGTGTGGGAGGGCTCTAATACGTGTTTAGGAGGGATCTAGGAAGTGTGTAGGAGGGCTCAATTACATGTGTACCAGGGCTGTAGGATTTGTGAAGGAGGTCTCAAGGACGTGTGCTAGAGGTCTGTAGGTCGTGTTCATGAGAACTCTAGGAAGTGTGCAGGAGAGCTTTATATCATGTGCAGGAGGGCTCTAGGACGTGCGTAGGAGGGCTCCAGGTCGTTTGCAGAAGGGCTCTATGATGTGTGCACGATGGCTAATGACATGTGCAGGAGGGCTGAAAGAGGTGTGGAGGCTGTCTGTAGCACGTGTGTAGGTGTGCTCTAGTATGTGTATAGGAGGGATCGAAGATGTGTGTAGTATGGTGCTAAAACGTGTGTAGGACGGCTGTACAACGTGAATGAGAGCTCTACGATGTGTTGAGGATGGCTCTGGGACATGTGCAGGAGGTCTGTAGGACGTGTGCAGGAGGGTTCTAAGACGTGTGCAGGAGGGGTCTAGGACGTGTGTAGGAGTGCTCCAGGACGTATGTAGGAGAGCTCTAGGACGTTTGTAGGAGGGTCTAGGACATGCATAGGAGGGCTGCAGGACTTGTGAATTAAGGATGTAGAACTTGTGCAGGAGGGATGTAGGACGGGTGAAAGTGAAGAATCTGTGCTAACTTTTTAGAATAAGCACCGTTTTAAGTCCCTGTGATAGGAGGATTTGTGGCCATTTAGCTGAACTTCCATGGTGGTCATGTGTATCAATAGAATATATATTATATAGCATGTTTGTATAACTTAGTAACAGAAGAGTAAAAATGGTTAAACCTGATTTATTATGTATTTTAGTTTACATATAATTTTGTTTATAATTTTGTGTATGTATGTACACACATTTTTTGTTTACTTATAATTTTGTCTCTAGAATAATCAGAGATTGGTGATGGATGGGGTGTGGTAAGGGTCCAATGACAATTGCTAAATTTTTGGCTTGACCAATGTGGGGGGTTATTGTCACACAATCCTGGATGGGGCAGAAATAACCACATGAGGCAGAACATAGATCACTGGTTTTGAGGAAGTCTTTTGTGATGTTTGTGATGTCTACCTGATATCCACGTGGTCAGGTCTTAAGATGAGAGGACAGGGCAGGGAGTGGATGGAAATTTTGAGGAAGGGGGTTGTGGGAATA
>JAJEJO010032690.1:1753-19683 GCA_020662805.1 Glaucomys volans
TCCCCTTTGTCTTTCTCACTGAACTTCTATTCTCCTCACACCATTTTGTGGGTTAATATCTATATATCAGAGAGAACATTAGACTTCTGTTTTTTGGGAATCGACTTATTTCATTTAGCCCGATAGTCTCCGGATCTGTGTACCATTTCTGATTATTACTTTTTTTTTTTTCTTGGCAGTACTAGGGATTGAACCCAGTGGAACTTTATACCACTGAGCCACATACTTAGCCCCTTTTATTTTTATTTTATTTATTTATTTATATTTTAAATTTTTACAGACTTCATTTTGATTCATTGAACGCAAATGGGGTACAATTTTTGTTTCTATGGTTGTGCATGATGCACATTCATGCCATTCATGTAATCATACATGTACATAAGGTAATGATGTCTGTCTCATTCCACTATTTTTCATACCCCTACCCTCTATTTTATGAATAGTGTTTTAGAAGATACCTAAACTAGTTTTCATGACAAATTTATTTCTGGGTTACTGGGTTTTATTTTGCTATATCAAAACACATTTATTTAAAATTAGTATGCTTAGTACTTTTTTTTTCTTTTCTTTCTTTTATTTTAGTTCATTGTACACAAATGGAATACAACTATCATTTTTCTGGTTGTACACAAAGTTGAATCAGACAATTTTCCTATTCATACATATACATCAGGTAAAGATGTTTGTCTCATTCTATTATCTTTCCTTCCCCACCCCCTCCACCCCTGCTATGTGTCATCAACCACTTATAAGAGAAATCATTCAGCCTTTGGTTTTTTGGGATTGGCCTATTTCACTTAACATGATCTCCTCCAGTTCCACCCTTTTACCTGTGGATGTCATAATTTTATTATTCTTTGTGGTTGAATAATATTCCATTGTGTATATATACACAATTTCTTTATCCATTCCTCTATTGAAGGGCATCTAGGTTGGTTCCACAATATAGAGATAGTGAATTGGGCTGCTATAAACATTGATGTATCTACATCACTTTAGTATGCTGATTTTAAGTCCTTTGGGTATAGGCCAAGGAGTGGAATAGCTGGGTCAAATGGTGGATCCATTCCAAGTTTTCTGAGGAATCTCCACATCGCTTTCCACAGTGGCTGCACTAATTTTCAACCCCACCAGCAATGTATGAGTGTACCTTTTCTCCTACATCCTTGCCAACACCTATCGCTGCTTGTATTCTTGATAATAGACATTCTAATTGGGGTGAGATGCTGTCTTAAGGTAGTTTTGATTTGCATTTCTCTTGTTACTAGAGATGTTGAACAGTTTTCATATATCTGTTGATTGCTTGTCGATCCTCTTCTGTAAAGTGTCTGCTCATTTCCTTAGCCCATTTATTGACTGAGTTATTTGTTTCTTATTCATAAGTGATGAATCCTCTGAAAGAGAAATTAGGAAAACTACCCCATTCACAATAGCCTCAAAAAAAAAAAAAAAAACCTGGGAATCAATCTAACACAAGAGGTGAAAGACCTCTACAATGAGAACTACAGAACACTAAAGAAAGAAATTTTAAAAAATTAGAAGATAGAAAGATCTCCCATGTTCTTGGATAGGCAGAATTAATATTGTCAAATTGGCCATACCACCAAAAGCACTATACAAACTCAATGCAATTCCAATTAAAATCCCAATGACAGAACTCATAGAAATAGAGCAAGCAATCATGAAATTCATTTGGAGGAATAAGAGATCCAGAATAGCTAAAGCAATCCTTAGCAGGAAGAATGAAGCAGGTGGTATCACAACACCAGATCTTCAACTATACTACAAAGCAATAGTAACAAAAACTGCATGGTATTGTCACCAAAATAGACAGGTAGACCAATGGTTCAGAATAGAGGACACAGAGACAAACCCACATAAATACAGTTATCTCATACTTGACAAAGGAGCCAAAAACATACAATGGAGAAAAGATCGCCTCTTCAACAAATGGTGCTGGGAAAACTGGAAATCCATATGCAGCAAATTGAAATTAAACCCCTGTCTCTCGCCTTGCACAAAACTCAACTCAAAATGGATCAAGGACCTAGGAATTAGACCAGAGACCCTGCACCTAATAGAAGAAAAAGTAGGTCCCAATCTTCATCATATTGACCTAGGACGACCAGACTTCCTTAACCTGACTCCCAAAGCACAAGAAATAAAAGCAGGAATCAATCATTGGGATAGATTAAAACTAAACACCTTTTTATCAGCAAAGGAAACAATCAGCAATGTGAGGAGAGAACCTTCAGAGTGGGAGAAAATCTTTGCCACACACACGTCAGATAGAGCACTAATCTCCAGAATATATAAAGAATTTAAAAATCTCTGCTCAGTACTTTTGAGATGAGAAATAATAGTGAGTACAGGAAAAGAAGATATGAAAAGTGTGGAAGCTCCACTGAGACCTGGAATATGAGAGGAAAAAGAACAAAGGACTGAGAACAGAAGCTCTTACCTGAGTAGGATCAGATAGGCATTCATTGTGACCAGAATTTCTCCGTCTCTTTTGGTTCCTTGGCGTTGTTTTCATCTTGGAGGTAGAATCCGTTGACCATTACTGAGCATACCCTTTGACTGATGCATAACTAGACTATTTGTATGATGAGATCTCCTGTCTCTTTCTCTCTGATTCTTCCATAATTCTGGAAATCTGATCTTTCCTGTTGCAAAATCATTTGACCCTCAATTCACCGTAAGTAGCCTCTCTTTCTCCCAGGGATACCCTGGCTTTCTCAAAAAATACCCAAATAAAGAGGTAAATGCTTCTATCTCTTCTCCTGAAGAACCCTCACTACAACCTCACAATTGTTATTTCATCCTTGTCTGCACTCTGCAGAGATAGAAAGAGGAAGGTAAAATGTGTTAGAAGGTGTGAGGACCCTGGTGCCAAGTCAGAATGAGGGGGGGCTGGAGCTCACTTAGCATAGAGTTGGTTTGACTGAAAAACATGCATAGTGTGACAGTGCAAAACAAGGACATGGTCCAATATACCATGTAAGCTGATACAGCACCAAGCAAAGCAAGGACAATCTAAACTTCTTTTTCTATTTCCCTCCAAATAAATTACTAGAGAAAAGAACATGGCAAATCCTGTAAGAAAGGCTTTCGATTCAGTTATAGGGGTAGTGAAAGTGTTGAACTCTTAAAAAGGTTACACAATAATCAACCTGATTTTAGAAAAATACCCTTGTTCTTCATCCCCACTGCCTCTCTCTTCTATCCCAGGCTTCAGAATCAAAGGACTGAATAAAAGATAACAATGTCTTCAAATGATACCAACATCAGAGACATCTGGTACACCATGACTGGGATCCCAGGACTGGAAGTGGCACATACATGGATTTCCATCCCCATTTGTTCCATGTACCTAGTGGCTATTCTGGGCAACACCCTCTTATTATTCCTGATCTTCACTGAGCGCAGTCTTCATGAACCCATGTACCTCTTCCTCTCCATGTTGGCCCTGGCAGATATCTTTCTCTCCACAGTTACCACACCAAAGATGCTAGCAATCTTCTGGTTCCAAGCTGGGGGTATTTCCTTTGGTAGCTGTGTGTCTCAGATGTTTTTCCTCCACTTCATCTTTGTGACAGAGTCTGCCATACTGTTGGCCATGGCATTTGACCGTTATGTGGCCATCTGTCATCCACTAAGATACACAACCATTCTAACACCCTCAGCCATTGGGAAAATGGGTGTTGCATCTGTAATAAGGAGTTTCTTCATCTGCTTTCCCTTGGTTTTTCTGGTTTATCAACTCCATTACTGTGCAAGGAATTTTATTCATCATTGGTATTGTGAACATATGGGCATTGCCAGGTTGACCTGTGGTAGCATCAAAGTGAATATCTACTATGGGGTGATTGCAGCCCTCTTTTCCACATGCTTGGATGTGGTGCTTTCATCACCTCCTATGCCCTTATATTTTGTACTGTGCTTAAAATTCCTTCCTGGGATGCCTGATTCAGGCTCTGGGTACTTGTGGTTCTCATGTCTGTGTTATCCTCTTTTTCTGTACACCAGCTTTCTTTTCATTCTTTCCTCATCAGTTTGGGGGACACAGCACACCCCTTCATATGCACATCCTCCTTGTTTATGTATTGGTACCATTCACCCTCAACTCCATCATCTATGGAGTTAAGACCAAGCAAATCCAGGAGAGTGTTATTGAGATCTTTTCTTTGAACAAGACATTTTGTTAATATAAACTTAACAGATTAGCTCTTTATTATTCCAAGAACTCCAAAATTCATGTGCATTTGAAGTTATAGTGGACATCTGTCACCATTCCAGTATTAGGAAGAAAATAACAGCAATTTTTTGAGTACATGAGACAATGTTACATTTTCCCTGTTTTGTGTTTCTCTTCTCAGGACAGTGTTAGAACAAGGATATCTTATTTTCTGTGCAATATTTAGCTTTGTTACAATGGGCTTTAAGTATAGTAATTGAAAGGCAAGTTTCAATTTTATACTTATGCGAAAAATACAAGAACTAGAAATACAACCCACATCTACCTGCTAAAAGATATGAAAAACAAATTCCCAAAACTGCATGACATGCAACCTATAAAACAGGAATATAGTACTTCAGTTGAAAGAAAGTAGTATTTACCTGCTAAGCACCATAATTCAGTATTTGAGTATTTGGTTTATGAGTTTGGGTTTGAAATTCTAGATGTGGAACTTTGTCAAGAATATTTACTCTTCCCGGGCATTCATATATTAACTACATAATGGATATGTGTAGGTGTGTGTGCATGTGTGTGTGTGTGTCTATATATGCATATATGTATATATATATGTGTGTGTGTATATATATATACATATATATATATATATACATATGTTTTCATATTTTATACCCATCATAAGATGATTGGAAGACTTCCATGGCATGATCTACATAAAAATTCTAAAACATAGTCCAGCACAAAATGAAAATGAAATTATGTTGTCTACTGTCATTATTAGTGGTTGTATAATCAGCCTGCTTCCCACAAATAACAAGATCTGCAGGACAAAGAAAGAAGACGTATTCATTTTATTTTTTATTTCCTATGTATACTGTTAAGCACTATGGGACATAATGAGTAGTTAATCTTAGGTATTAAACCATTAAAATTTTTCCATGTAGAGGCAGGATGAAGACTTTATCAGTGACCATTTTCAAAATTGATACCATAAATTCCAAATAAGAACACTGAAATGGACACATATCCCTATTTATTAACTAAATGAATGTAAAGTGCAGTGCACTCTTGGTCACGATGTGAAGGCACTGTGGATTAAATATTTCCACCATGAAGGCCATGGTAGATTTCATGGCCATGGTAAAAGGCAACTATCATTAAATAAAAGCAACAATGGGATATAAAGAAGATAATAGGAAGAGAAATAATGGCTGAATTTTAAAAATTACATATTCTTCTCTGTAATGCAAAGGAATAAACGTGCATATATGTGCTCAAAGCTTTGGTGATGAAAATGGACAACTAAAAAATTATAAATACACATGATGGATGTATTAAAAAGCATCCTAAAAGTATGTATGATGCAATTGTTACAGTGTAAGATAAAAGTACATGCTTATATAGAAGTGAACCTAAAGCTATTTTTCAGAGAATCAGATATGGCAGAATACTTATATGTAATCTCAGTTATATACATGCATACATTTTATAGTCATCTCTGGAAATATATGGACTTTGTATTGGCATATAAATCAATTAAGTATATACAGAATTCTATGATATCATGGATTTTTAAGGAAATATGTTAAATAAATAGCATTTAAAAATTAAATTTTTCCACAGTTATCTTTACAAGATGACACACATATTATATTACCCCACTTGTCTATAGATATTTGTTATGGTTTGGATGTGAGGTGTCTCCCAGAAGCTCACATGTGAGACACTGCAAGAAGGTTTAGAGGAGAAATGACTGGGTTATAGTGTGAGTGTGGCCTAAGGAAGTAGTTAATTGGGGGTGCGGCTAAGGGGTATCTATTTTGTATCAGGAGTGTGGAGTCTTTCCCCCTCTGCTTCCTGATACATGTGAGTTGCTTCCCTTCCCCATATTCTTCCACCAGGCTTGTTCAACCTCACCTGGAGCCCTGAGGAATGGTATTGGACTTCAATGGACTAAGACCTATGAAACTGTGAGTGCTCAAGTGACTTTTCCTCCTCTATAATTGTAGTGGTTGGGTCTTTCAGTCACAGCATTGGAAAAGTTGATTAAAATAATATTACTGTTGTTTTTTTTCCATAATATAATCTTATCAACACACATAGTGTTAACATGATATTATTCCACCTGTCTATAGATTTTGCTGTTGTTTTCTTTACATGATATAATCTTATAAACATCCTTATATGCAAACTCTATGTTTACAAAGGTTATTTTGTTCAGCATTGCATGCCACTGTAATAGGTCTTTCCTCACAGAATCATTCATGGTGTTCAACACACAATCCATTCTTGTTTACATGAGGTTTCAGTGAAGACAGTGTGAATGGCTAAATTGTTTATGTATCACCTTAAATTTCATATTATCAACAACTGAAATTCTCAGAAATTTTGCTCCAAATTCATTGTGTACTTGATAACCAAACAAGGATAATATATTTAGCATAAAACCTATGTATCTCAAGAACATGTGGTGTGGAAAGAATACATTTAGCATGTCGTGCAAGACATCAAGGCCTGTGCCCTCCATCAAAATCCCAAGTTTGTAATAATAAGCTAAAAATGCTTATTAGTTTGCATGGATAATTTCTGTAGAAATAATTTATATTTATTTCTACAACATGGCAATGCAGAAGAAAATTTGTTTGTCATGATTTTCAGATTTTATATAGCCCCTGATTAATTCTGGTTTAATGTTCCTTTGGAATTGTTTTTGTATCTCCATGTATTCTTAAAGGCCAATGCTTATATATATTCATAGAAAGTAAATTGTATATAGATTTAAATTGAGGAACAAGATATTGAGGTAGGTGCTAATATCCAAAGGCTGTTGATACAGGAAAAGTTATTTAAGAGTGACATATGTAGGAAGGAGATTCATCACAAATGCTGTGAACATACAGACTCACACACAAACACACACATACATTTTCATAAAAGGGAGAATTCAGAACAATTTGAATTTATTCCATAATTATAACACATTTGAATATTAGCTCATTCATGAAAACGATTTTTTTCTAAGTTAGATGAGAACTTGGGATATATTACTCCAATCTATTGAAGTGAAAAGTAACAACATTATTAACAGGACATATGTAAAATTATTTTAATCAAATAAGAATACAGTGAATCCTATTGAACAAATGTAATTACCTATTTAATATTGTGTATTACATTTAAGTGCTTGTATTTCCTGTGTTAATAGTTTCTGATGTATTCAATGAAATAATACCAAGACCAGTTATAAATATAAAAATATTTATTGATCTAATTTTAATAACAAATAATTGCTTAGGAATCAGGCACAGAGGTGCACACCTGTAATCCCAGAGGATTGGGAGGCTGAGGAAGGAGTAAGACAGGGATGCCCTTCCAGCAACACATATTTTGTGAGTCAGGAATACCAACCAGGAAGAAAGATGTAATGTGGTGATGTGCACCATTATCTCCCATGTTAACACTTGAGAGGCTGCATGTTCAGTACCAAGTATGAACACAAAACCCCTGTAAATGGATATTATGATGACAGGACTCTTCCATGGTCTTGCAAATGCCGATTACAAAAGCTTTTGAGAACAGCCTGTCTGCAGAGCTGACTCTTCTTCAAACTTCCATATATTCTCAGGTAAATAACTTCACTTTTTGACCCCTGCCATCACCATCTGTAAATAAGTAAATGAAATTAAATTATTTCTAATTTTTTCTTTCTCATGTAGTTTTATTTCATTCTGTTCTTTTTTATAGTATCTATAAAGTACACAGGTAGTGATAAAATATATGTTTCCATATTTCTTCCTACAGTTTTTCTGAATGATGGTATAAAAATGGTCTTAAGAAAAGCAACCACCAAAGGCTAGGAATGCAGAGCATTAGTAGAGCATTGCCTAGCATATGGGAGGCCCTGGGTTCGATTTCCAGTAAGAAAGGTATTCTAAGGGAAGTTTCAATCAAGTGTGCCACTAAATATAGAAACACATGCAGACATAAACATGAAGAGAAGTGAGTATAAGATAATTAGCAGGCTATACAAGAGGCAATTGTTATCATAGCAATATGCTAGGCCAGAGAGAATTTAATAACCAGATATATGGTATGATAAATCCAAGATGCCAGGTAGAACCCAAGTATTTATGACACTGAAAACAATCAACTCCTACTTCACTCATGGTTAACAGATTCTTAACTCAGAAGAGGTCTTAGGGATAACTCGAACATGGACAGGGTGTTGGGAAATTAATTTTAATGTACAAAATGCCAGAACATTAAGAAATTAAAAAATCTAAATAGAACAATAACAAATTTTCATTAGAATTTTAAATGTATATCTTCTATGTATCCTTTTTTCTCCCCACTGTATCCTCTCTCAATGGTTTTATTTCACACCATGGGCCTTTCTGTGTTATTAAAAGACAAGAATCTAAATGAGTTCACTTAATTATTCACCCAATTTTGTTAAGACTGTATTATATGTAGGATTGTAATGCTTCCCTGAGCCATCCAAGAGAAGCTAGTTTTATTCAACATCATATAAAGTTAACCTACATAACTTTAAAAAAAAAACATAAAACTTGTTTTTATTTCAAGGGCTGATAACTTGTTTTAAGAGGTTTTTCATGATGAGTAACTTTACATAATATTTTACAGAATAAAATGTTACAAATAAGTTATTTTATCCCCCAAAATAACTTGAGTATTTTACTTTTTCTTTATTTCAGGTAACACGTTGACATAAACACACACGTGAGCAATTAATGGGATAGTGTGAACCTGTTCAGTGCTCTGCCTACTCATGTCCCCACTGTAGCTCTGGCTTTGTTATCTGTCCTCCCCAATGACAGTGAACAGTTAAGCACCAAATTCAGTCCTTTCACTCTCAACTTGCACTTTGGTTCTGATAACAAATCTCTGATCTTCTTCTTCACATGCTAATTCTGTCTACGATCATGAGTCTGAAATGTGCATCATCTTTATAATATTCTTGTTTCATTTCCAGTTATTAATTCCTTCACTTGAATTCCACTGATGTAAATGTTAATAAATATCAGGAAATAGTCTAACTGACAATGTATTTTGTTTGAATTTCAGAGATCAGCACTCATAGATCAATGATTTTCCTATTCTCCAACAGTGATTGTGCTAAGAAAAAATTCAGAGAAATTATCTCATTCACAATAGCCTCAAAAAAATAATACATGGGAAATATTCTAAACAAGGAGATAAAAAGTTCTCTAAAATGAAATTTATATAGATCTCTGAAGACATTGAAGAATGTATTAGAAACTGGAAGGATCTCTCCTGTCTTTGATAGGCAGAATCAACATTGTCAAAATGGCCACCCTACCCAGAGTAATATACAGACTTAAGGCAATCCCCATTAAAATACAATGGCATTCTGCACAGAACTAGAAAATATAGTCCTTAAATTCATTTGGAAGAATAAGAGACCCAGAAGAGCCAAAGTAACTCTGAGCAAGAGTGATTCTGGAAGTATCCCAACATCAAATCTCAAATTTTACTACTGAGCTATAGTAACACAAACAGCATGGAACTGATATCAAAATAGACATGAAGACCAATAAAACAGAATAGAAGAAACCGAGAAAAATCCCCATACTTAGAGCCATCTGAATAGTGACAAAAATATATGTTGGCGTAAATATATTCTTTTTTACATGTGGTGCTGGAAAAACTGGGTATGTATGTGCAGAAGAATAAAACATGAACCCTTTCTTTCACCTTTCACAGAAGTCATATCAAGGTTAATCGATGACTTGGGAATTAGACCAGAAAATTTTTAACTGCTATCAGAAAACACAGGGTCAACACTCCATCACATTGGTACAGGCATCAACTAATTAACAAGACTCCAAAAACTCAAGAAATAAAACCAAGAATCAACAAGTGGGATAACTGCAAATTAAAAAGCTTATGAACACTAAAGGAAATGATAAAGAGTGTGAAGAGAGATCAAACAGAATGGGAGAAAATCTTTGCCAGCTACTCTGGCCAAGGGTATTAATATTCAGAATATATAAAGAACTCAAAAAATCTTAATAACAAAAACAAAAACAGAAACAACCCAATTAAAAAACGGGCAAAATAAGTAAATAGACATTTCTCAAAAGAATAAATACAAATGACTAGCAAATATATTTAAAAAAAGTTCAACATCTCTAGCAATCGGAGAAACGCAAATAAAAACTACACAAAGATTTCATCTTACTCTAGTTAGAATGGTAAGTATCAAAAACAAAATAATAATGCTGGTGAGGATGTGGAGAAAAGATACGCTCATTCATTGTTGGCAGAACTACAAATTAATGCCACCATTCTTGAAAGTAGTATGCAGATCCCTCATGAAACTAGGAAAGAATCCATCATGTGACTCAGCTTTCCCACTCCTTGGTATTGCATCTAAAAAACTGAAATGGACATTCGTTGATGATACAGTCATTCAAAAGTTCATAAAAACATAATGCACAATAGCCAAATTATGGAATAGCCAAATTATATCAGAGAAAACATTTGGTCTTTATGTTGTTGGGATAGGCTTATTTCACTTAGTATGATGTTCTCCAGTTCCATCTGTTTACCTGCCAATGCCATAATTCCATTCTTCTTTAAGGTTGAATAATATTCCATTGTGTATATATACCACATTTCTTTATCAATTCATCTCTTGAAGGGCATCTAGGCAGGAATGCAGAGGACAATTAGGTCAGTGACACTATTCTGTGGGACATTATAATGGATACATGCATTACACCTTTGTGAAAGTGTACAGAATGTTCAAGTCCCTGCATTCCATCACCATTACCTAATGTAAACCCTGGATCTAGGCTAATGATTCTTCTATTTGGTGCATCTTTCAACTATACCATATACCACTCAGTCATGGGGCATTGTTAGTGGAGAAAACTTTGTGTGCTTTAATGTAGGGATTATATGAGAATTTTCTCTGTTTTTTTTTTTTTTTTTGGTTTGACATTTTCAATTTATTAGTAAAACAACCTTATAGAAAATTATGTTTCTACATCTTCCCCTAAATAAAGTGATTTCTATTTCTTGCTGGCCTTTCTCATATTTACCAACATTGAACATAACTTTTGCATTGTTATCTCCATAGTACATAAATAATTTTGCATTCCATGTTCTCCAGTGAGAATTATTTTGTATATAGTTTACCATTTTTCATAACCTGCATATTTATCACTCTTAATGACTACAGTAAATTCTTTCCAGCTGATCTATTATAACTTATGCATTTCTCTTTTGTTGTAAATTTGACTTGTTTCTAATTTTTTCTGTGACACTCTTACTTTATACCCTCCACGTGAGAGAGCCTGTAAGCTCAGGTTTTTGTTTTTATTTTGTTTTTGCAGTGCTGGGGATTGAACCCAGAGCTTTGGGCTTGCAAGACAAGCACTCTACCAACTGAGCTATATACCCAGCCCCTGTATTTTTCTATTAATGTAACACTACTCTAAAATAGTACCTATTTTTTAAAAAAATTTAAAAATAAAAAATAAAAACATATAAAGCTAAAAGTATTATCCATAGGGTCTCATTGGTGGAAGACTAAAAAGCTTCTGTCCCCTGAAGTGAGGACACAAAGAAAGCTAAAATCCAACCTAAGAATGCAAGAGTAAATTAGCTTCACAGAAAGCTAAACTCCCAGCATCTACAGGTAGTCTATTAAAGGGTTTTGATCTTGTTTGAAGAATAGATCCTTGGTATATGTAAGAGGTACAGTTTACATTGATGTGAAACAGAGTAGAAAATATATTTACCTTCTCATAAAAAAAGTTTTGTTGTTTTTCTTCCCCTCTGACATTGAATAAACCTGGACTGTCTCAACATCCCACAGCCCACTATCCTGAACACAGAATTAATCATATCATGGTCGTCTGATTGGTTTTACAAGAACAGGTGGCATTTGCAACTCTTACTAAAATACATGTTTTTCTCCTGGTGAGGGAGAGAACAAACCTATAACAACCCAGGTGTTCAAAAAGAAGGTAAATTCTTTAGAGTATTCTGGACAATCCCCTAGCTCAAAAAGGAAAAATAAATGCATGTTCCACCCTCTACCACGAAGAGAAAAACAAGACTTTTGCTATTTGAGTTGATTAGGAAGCATATTTTATACCTAAAAAAACTTGTTTAAATTATATAAGTGACATAAAATGCCGAAGTTTAAAAAAACTTGTTTAAATTATATAAGTGACATAAAATGTTTCAGGGAATTGTAAATGCAACATTCCTGTCAAATAATATGACCTAGTATATTTTATACTATTAGACAGACATATTAGTGATTGAAAAAGTTCCATGTGACGGAAATAGCAAGCCCCCAAAGGTGAATCATAATGCAGAAATCAAGAATTCTGGAACATGGACATACATTTACAGTAGAAATCATACATGTTTTAAAAAAGGGCTGGTAGTATGTTACTTATTTGGGGTATTAAAATAGATTGTCAACATGGAACACAAATGAATAATGTAGGAAGAATTACCCATAACTTCTTGACATGCATCACAAACCATAAGCTATAAATGCCTGCACAAGATGAAAATATTATATCAACAGTGACTCTAACCATGACTGGTAGGCATAGTCAATCTGCACAAGCAGTAGTCCTGATTCCTATGTAATCCCTCAGTGTTATAACAACACCTTTCCATTAACTCACATTTATGGTCATATATAGCATTTGTTATGACCAGATGACAGAGAAATCTCTAAAGTTTGGTTCATGGAGGAGTTAGTTTGATTTGTGCATAAAAACATAAAATGTTCTTTGACTGGGAATGATCTTGGATATTGAGAATTTTCCCAGTGGTGTAACTTTCAGCATTGTACCTGGTCATCCATTTAATGTGAAGTTAAGGGAGCTCTGGTTGCAGCATGCAGTGGTTTGAGGGGAGTGGCAAATATTGGACCAGAAAGTCAGAGATTTGGGAGAAGAAAATTGGAACATTAAGAAGGCAGTTGATTAGATGATATGAAAGGTTTATAGGAGTAAGAGCAAAGTGAAAGTACCTTCTTTTGGCATATTATTGCCAACCAGAAGGCATTCTATGAAAGAGAAGTTAATGTGGAAGAAGAGATTAACCACTGTAGAAAAACAGAATGAAAATTTGATATCCTCCAGATACTGTTATTAACACAGTGTGTTTGTATAGTACACTTATAAATGGTATAACCTTGTTGGCAAAGATGGAGACCGTGATGGTCCTTGCAGCTCTACTTTGAATGCTGGTCCAGCTATATCTGTGGATGAATGCCAGCTTGACCCTGACCTGGTATAATTCTGCAAGGGAGACAAACAGGCCACTTAGTGGTTATAAGTGGATTATACTGGGCTTCCTCCAGTTGAATGGGTCATTGATCCATTCTTACAGTTATAGGTAAAGATTTTGGATGTTTGTCTTTTCTGCTACAATGATGAATTCAGTGACTGATGTGAGGTCATAAGACTTAGCCCCCTTATCTCAACTTGGACAGCTCTAAATTGTGATGAAGCTTCAGAATTCTCTATGAAAACAGCTGAGAACTTGAATTAGACGGAAAAACAACTCATCTTCCTAAATTTTCATTCCGTTTTTTATCACTGGTATTAATTCAAGCCTTGATTTTAATTAATCTTCTCCACAAATCTCCCCATCAAAATTTGCTTCCCAGGAAATCCAGTCAGTAAGGAGCACAAGTAACAACAACAAAATACAGAACAGGCACAACAAAATGCAAAATTGTAAAATGTAAATCAGTAAAACAAACGTATACATTTAGAGATGAGTACAAAACTGAAGGAGTAGTTAGGAAAAAACGAAGAACAAGAAGAGCACACTCAGATCAAATTTGTCTTGGGATAAATTAGAGATGAAAGAAAACAAAATATAATTAGATATCAAAGGAAGCAAACATTTATTGATATTTAGATCTAAATGGTAGGTATAAGTTGGTGTTTCCCAAACATGTTGTATTTCTTAGCAAAATTAATCACTGAAGTAGAATTCATTATAATGTCACTGTTACCCTATCAAGAACATAAGATTCTGATGATGAGTCATGCTCTTCTATGCAACAAAACACTCTGCAGTAAGTAAATATTTTCCTGAAGTTCTATTTAAGAAAATAAATCATAGACATTCAACTTTTTGATCATTTTTACAATACTTCTAAATGAAATTTTCTCATTTAAAAAAAAGGAGAGAATATGGGTTTAGCAGGTTTTACTCTGCTAAAGATGTAAGAAGTCAGATTGGTCTGTGTGTCCCAATGAATACATTCCTGTGTTCTTGGGGGAAACAGATTAACCTGATGTTCCTTTAAAAATGAGAAGTAGAAAAAATTTCAAAAATACTAAAATATACATACATTGATCCATGTGTGAAAGTATTTCCAAACTTTATATGTAAATTGGGATTTTTTTAACCTACTCTGGATTTAAATGAAGTGGTCAGTGACATTTGTTTCAAAGAGTATAGTCAAGAACTGAAATTTAGATAAGAGGTGCTGACCCTTTTTACCTGAAAAGAGGGAGAAAATCTGAGCTGAAAAAAATGTTATAGGAATTAGCATAATGGTAATAATTAAATTATTTTGAGCAGATGGAATCACTATGAAATTTGTGAATTTTTACAATGAAGAACTCATCATAGAACTTTTGGATTTCCCAACATTTAAATAAAATTAGTAGAACAAAAGAGGAAGAAAACAAACTACCTCAATTATTGTTGATGATTCAAGAAGTTGAGGATTATCACAGTTACCAATCTGCTTTTAGAATCAATTCCATTCAACCTAAACCAATACCATTCTTTTCATTTTCTTTGCAGAGGAAATTCTGCGAAGAACACAAGAGATGCCTTATATCTATGTTCTTCTCTCTTATGCTACCTGAAATCCATTGTGAATGTCCTCCACCATTGCCATTCTTGTTAATTTGCTAATGTCTCTACATTATATGAAGTAACTCTTAGCTACCCACATACAGGAAAGAAGTAACTTACTGAAAAATTGTCACGAAAAAAGAGAGATACCATGTGTATAAATCTCTTAAATTTCTCAGAGGCTTTCATGATAAATGGCAACTAACTTGTAGACAAATAGGACTAATAGTCTGAAGAGTGTGCCATTTGTTTACGTCTGGAGCACATGGCATGATTCCTTCACGAATAGGAGGCCTATCACAACTGCTGAATGAAAGAAGAAAAGACAGGAAAGTAGCAAGGAAAAAGGGCTGAAAGGGAAGGATGATGAAAAATAGAGACATGTGCAACAGCTTGCTTACAGTTCTACATGGAAGGATGTAGAAATGTCTATTAAAATTAGTCATTCTGGTAATGTTACTGAATTTACAAAGAAAAGGTTTCAATAAAATAAAACTGGAAAGAATGAGACTGCAGAAGAACAACAGGTAAATACATAGTATTTCGATACGAACACATTTTTCTTTTATAAAGGAAGAGAAAAACTTTCTTTAATGAAAGGAAATATCACAAGGATTTATAAAGATAGAGTGGAACTGTCATAGGAATATGTCAGCATTTTAGAGGACATTAGATTTATTTTTAAAGTGAGAAAAGCAGAAAAGGAACTCAGTTTAAAGGAATAAATCCTTTGCACATCAATGTCTTTACATTTATCCTACTGGGAATGGAACCAAAGGGAAGAAAGTGAGGAGAGTTCTGCAAGTGTAGATATAATTACAGGTATATTACAGGTTCATGAAGGACTAACTTAAAATCCACCAACTCCCTCAAGGCTTCAACTAGGGAGGAGGAAATCCCTCATGCCATGTTTGTAACTCTGCCCTCCTCCCCACACACATTATATTCAGTGGCCAGGAGCTTTATTCTACAATTCAATCTCAAGAAATTTATACTGTGTCTCAGAATGCTACAAAACTTGCTATGAGTTTTGTTGGAGAATGGACACAAAGACATGGTCTCAAATAGATGTAGAGAGTAGGAAATGTGTCTATTTGCAGAGTCAAAAGAAAAGTGTGAGAAACCATCAGAGGGATGTCCACAGGTTCATACTGGCAGATAACACTGACATCAAATGGATTGGAGCTCATGACATTAACTGTGTTCTGTTACATAGAGCACACAGCACAGAACTCAAGGGAATGAGACTGGAACCCACGGAGGAGGAAAAATGATGACTGATGAGTGGCAGCAATATGAAAAACTGACAATACTCTGCAGGTACCTGGTAAGAGTTCAGCCATCTCACCTCAAGTGGGGAATAAGGCTCTCTATCCCAGAACTCACCCCACAATATTTTTGTTACCAGTGTTTACTATTACAGTAGCTCCATTTAACTAAATAGGTACTTACATGCTTCCCTGCCCAACTCCCAACTATCTGTACCTGTCAGGTAAGGCTCACCCATTATCTCTTTACATTTCAGTAAGTCAGACACTGTGTTTGCTCCAGGAGGATTGCTATTCCAACTGATTATCTTTGCAGATGAAAAAAGTTGCTCCTATCAGAAAAAGTAACTTATAGAGTGTCATAGAATTGAGAATTCCAAACCTGTGCTGACAACATTATTGAGTTAACTGACTAGTGTCTCTGAAATGCATGTGCCCTGAGGAACTCTCATTCACAGGAGGTTCAGCAACATTAACCACACCTGCTTTCTGAATTTCTGGCTTATTGTTCATATTGAATATAAGAATAAGTGACTCATGAGCCTGCTGGCATAACACAAATTTTTGGAAAGTCTTGGGGAAAAAGGTGAAAGAACCTAATTCTTCTCATAAAATCATAAACATGTATCCAATACACAACTTAAGAAATTCTTGATTCAAGATACATAATTTTTAAAGTGCTATTTTTCAGAATTCTTTTTTCTCAAGACAGGGTCTTGCTAAATTGCCATGGTTGGCTTTGAACCTGCAATCCTCTTTGTCTCTACTTCTAAACTGCTGGGATTATAGACATGTGCCTGATGTCTGGATGAGAACTTTCATATAAGATATCAGAGCACAAGTTTTGTGAAAATTCAGTCATCAGAGAAGATATGTCCTTAAATTTACTTCAGTTATTTCATAACCCTCTTCTGAATAATTTCTATTATACTGAAGTCCTTTTCTATCTTCCTTGTCTACTACCTTATGTGACTCCTTTAAGAAATCTACTCTTTATACCTTTATTTTCTATTAATTTGTTATACCGTTATACCTGAGATTATGAAATAATACAAACCTTCAACATGATGTGAAAACATATAGATATATGAACATATTATGCTTTTGAATTTTAACTATTTCTATCTCTTGTCCCTTTCACAGAGTATGTTTAGAAGTGATATTCAGGCCAAAGTATAAGAATTTGCTAAACCAAAAACACTGTTCCACACTGAAAGGCAATTGGGAATAGCGTACTAGAGGAGTAGCTAATATGGAATATACAGGGACTCACCAAACTCTGACTGAAATGCAAATTTATAATCAAAATAAATAAGCCTATATTTTTTTCTCTTTCTTTTCTGTGTGTCCACAGGTATATCCAGGAAATGACAGGTGAGGGGTTTAATCACATACCAAGGTGATTTTGCAGTGGATCTGCCATGCATGTAACATTTTATTCTGACACAGTACATGTGGATGCCCTTTCTGAAAACAGTGATATGTTTCTATGGAACTGTCTTTTCTCCTCAATGATAGGTGGATGATATGATCTTAGAGTTCTATCAAAATCAGAGAGACTCAGT